>SSNS01000882.1:3917-128654 GCA_006937985.1 Aphyosemion australe
ACAAAATCATAAATGTGGCATGGCATGATAATTAAATGTAAATAAATACATTTTATATTTTAATAAAAAACAAGTNGAAAAAATAACAAAATGGAGACTTGAACCAAAATGGCCGACTTCCTGTGCAATATAGAGCATGGCTTCAAGAGACTTTTTTGTAGGTACTGAGACACTACATCAGCGTGCAACGTTTAGTAATTGTCAAGCAAAGCATGGCTTGGGACTGATAGTTTAAATATTCATAGGGGGCGCTATTTCACAAATTAGGCCACGCCCACCGGATTTTTTCGTCACCTTCTATTGAAGGTCGGACTAGGATGGCTCACCCCAAGTTTCGTGGCAATATCATGAGAATTGAGGAAATGACAGGCAAACGTAAATGCACGGCGTGATATCGAAATTCGCCGTGGCCCCAAAGCCCCGCCTCAATTCTAAACCTGCCATTACTGGACACAAAGAGACCCCAACATGTCCACTGCTGTTTGGCTAAAATTGATGCTGATTAGGTTAAAGGGGTCAAATATGGAGCTTTGAGAGTAAAGCATGGCGTGGCGGCAGGCCAATGTTTGACGGTTAGCCACGCCCAAACCGAACATTTCTCGTAAAATCCGTAGGTTCACTTTTTTCTATATGGTCTTAAGAGTATATAAAAAAAATTTGAAGGCGATACGTCAAACGGCGAAGGGGGCGTGACCGTAAATACAACGTGTCCGAAAACGACAAAAAAGCGTCTGGAACCAAAATGGCCGACTTCCTGTGCAATATAGAGCATGGCTTCAAGAGGCTTTTTTGTAGGTCCTGAGACACTACATCAGCGTGCAGCGTTTCGTAATTGTCACGCAAAGCATGGCTTGGGGCTGACAGTTTTAATGGTCCTAGGGGGCGCTATTTCGAAAATTAGGCCACGCCCACCGGATTTTCACGTCAAGTTCTATTGGGGGGCGGACCAGGATACCTCAAAAAAAATTTCGTGGCGATATCTTTTGAAATGACGAAATGGGAGGCAAACGTATGGCCACGGCGTTACACCTGACTTCGCCGCGGCGTCACAGCCACGCCGTCTTTCGAAAAGTCTCATAAAGTGACGCCATGCAACCCCAACTTGTCTTGAGTTACCAGATACAGTTTTGTGGTGATTGAATGAAAGGGTGATTTTTGGGGAATTTCCCAGTAAAACATGACCTTTTCGGTCCTGAGTGGGCGGGGCTTGTGTGATGTCATCACGCGACCATTCATTTTTCTTCGGGGGCGGATGAGGAGTAACCAAAAAAAAATTTGTGACTCTAGCCATTTCGGTTATGAAGTTATAGCCATTTAAAAATTTTTGGCGAGTAGTCGAACTTCGAGGCCTGGCCCCGCCCCTTCAGCATATACGAAAAGTCAGTTTTATTGTCTCGTTTTGATCGCCCATCCCTTCTGAGCAAAACGAGACCATTTTCGAGACAATCGTGCGAAAAATGACCGAGTAGGTCAATCAAGAACGGACCCTACAAACGGCCAAAACGGGGTCAAAATCGCTACTTCAATCCAAAATGGCCGACTTCCTGTTTGATGTTGACCATGGCTGCAAGAGACTTTTCTGTGCGGACTGGGGAGTAGGACAAGTGTGCAAAGTTTCGTAATTTTACGATGAAAAAAGGTCAATGGGGGGGCTGATTTTTCACTTTCTAGGGGGCGCTATTTCGCTATTTCTGAAGGGATTTTTTCAGGACCTTTAAAAAACAAAATTTTACACCAGGCCTGACATGCCTGCAAAATATTGTGAGTTTTGGGGTATGTTAAGGCCCCCAAAAAGCCAATTCATTTGCCGGAAGAATAATAAATAATAATAAACAGAGCAGATACAATAGGCCTTCGCAGCGCTTTCGCTGCTCGGGCCTAATAAATGTCTTCTAACTTCCAATAACACTCAAAGGTTGGAACTTTAAATCTCCAGGTGCTGCTCTCTTTTAATGACCTAAATGTTTATCAGTGAATTTATTTATTTAAGCTGGACTGAGTAGCACATTTCAATCTTTCAAGCTGACCCCACTGCTTTCGGCCCCTTAAAGCTGTGGCGCATCGTTCAACATTTAAAAACTGCTTTATTTGACTGTCTGACCCTGTTCATTGATATAAAGTAGGTCATCTTTCCTCATTTATATCTTCTTAAGTCCCTCCCCTGCTTTCTACAGCAAGAGTTGATATCAACGCCTCCATCATGAAAACATCTTTGGTGGATGTCAGAATTCTCAAAGCTGGATCGGTCCACTAAAAGAGGAGAGCGATGATTGCATGGGTCTCTACTTTCTGGCAGCCTGAATTACCAGGATACACTCATTTCCTCAAACAACCACCAATAACAAAACAAACTACCAGCATAAGGACAACGAAGCTCATCCTGGTCCTCGTGTAAAAATCATCAGAAGATTTTTTTATGAAGTTATCTGATAAATTTTCTTCTTCTGATCACGATCACAACAGATATTTTAAGTTAAATGACTTTTGGGTCAAGCATCATTCTGCAGGGCCGCCTTCTTGCCACTGAATGGCCCATTAAACATGATAAAACCAAACATCAAAGGTTTACTAATGACAGTTTACAAAGCAAAGGGTAATGCCAAAGAGACTTTGACAATGCAAGAGCTATATGTATATGCTGATAAGCACCAGCACAAAGAAAATGCCTGCAGATGTTATTTAGGACAAAGATGTTGTTTTAATGATCTAGTTGAACTTTACGTCTGTGGCTGGGTGTTCCCTAAAGTAAACCTGAAGTGGGTGTTCATGACAGCAAGACAATAAGTGAGCCACAGAGAGTCAGATTGTGCTGCGACTTGCCTCATCGGTGATGACGAGAGCGAGCTGCTCTGTCTCGAGCTGCTCGGAGGAGTCTGCATCCTTTCCGAGGCCATCTCACTTCAGCTCAGGATCTGGAAACATGAACACAAACATGGCATGAAATTACTATGATGTCATTTTTTGATACACTCTATGTTTAAATCAAATTGTGGAAGTTTGCACCGTTGCACATCATTGTTCATTACCCTTTAAATGCAGCACGGTGTCACATCTTCATTGCTTTTTTGTTTGGGGGGGGGGCACTGCAGTGTTATTCACTACAATATCTCCTTATTGATCTGCCTCCAAGCATTCTATTCCTGTCTTGTGTTTTTTTTTCCTCCTCAAAGTAATTCAATTATCAATAAACCTCCCTGTTTTAAATAGCTGCAAGCCACTGGTGTGCCAGTGGAATAATATTTCTTATCTTCTAATTTATTGGCTGGCTGCCATCCAGTGACTCTCTTTCCCATTTTTGAGCCTGAGCAAAGAGGCTGACGCTCTTAAGTGCCCACAACTTTATTCTGCTGTTTTATTGATGTATCCCATTTAGATTAGTCCATTTTCAATCGGGTAGAAGCCGCAGCTGCCCTCCTGCCCAAACCCTGCTCTAATCCTTTTAGGTAATGATATCCTCCGGTGGTGTGGTTACACAGTTTATGTTTGCTGCCAGGTATAATTAGCAGGTAGTTACAAACGAGATCTTTGTTGCACACATGCACTCGGCCTATTATGTCTGACTGAGCACTTTTGGTTTCAATAGATGCAGACACACCATAATGGAAGTGAGAAAACAGAAATATGAGAGGCGTGCAGTGCGTTACTTACTCACTGCAATGTTTGCAGCTTATCTGAACGCTTTGGTGTGCAAACAGAAACGCCACAGAGATGAGACAACTGATTCATTTTGGGGAGCTTTGAGGCAGAGGATGAGATGTTAAAGGAGTCAGCCACTGTGTTTGCTTTGATTATAATGATTATGTAATTACCAGCAGCAGAAACAGGTGATTTGATGATGCTAAGGTAACAAAAGAGGGTTTTTATAGGCTCACGCTGATGCAGATGGATGAATATCTGGTGGATGTCCTGAAAATATTCACAGAGAGAAGGGGGAGGTTCCTTTTAACTGCAGTCTTGGCACGGTTTCTCCAGGGCCATTTTCAGAGAAAGCATTACAGTGAGTCAGAAACCTTAGTAGATCTGCGCCAGCACCAAGGAGGACTAGTAAACCTGGACATGTCGTGACTGAAGGAAAAACATCTACTGCATCTTCGGCAGTGGTAATAAATTACAACACAAGCGATAGAAGTGCTGAAACAGTTAAAAATCTGAATTATAAGTGTTGTAATAAAAGTGTAGATGAGTTATATTGACCCCATAATTGAGGAGAAGGTCAAAGCCATCAAGTCACACTTGCAGCAGATTCCATTACACGTGCCTCCGGCTCATTATAGGGCTCTTCTTTGGATTACTCTACAAATGAAGATGAGTTGTTCAACCAAGCAATTTAGTCCTGGGCTCTTATAGTGTGTCACTAAGTGCTGTGTTAAGGACCACTGCACTGGAAATGTTCACTTTTGTTCTGCCTTCAGCAGCCCCTCGGCCTTCAGTGCTGTTTTTCTGACAAAACTTCATTTTGAAGCTAAAGTTGCACATTTTTTAAATAATAAAATCAAGAATAGAAGCATCACAGGTTACCGTCAAAACTGAACAAGAAAAACTCCATGAGCATGTGGTCTCCCTCATTTTTTGCTGTCGAGGACATTTCTTTTTATGTCTGGGCTGAAACCTGAGTGGACCCGGTGGGTTTCCCCATTAGGTTGCCGTGGTGAACATCTGGGTTGTAGGTGAGCTAAACAAAGGATACCTCTGTCTAGGCTTCATGTCACACGCTGGGTAAAATAACAGCCACTCACTGACTTGTGTTGAAGAAATCACCAGGGTGTGCACTCAGATTTACTGCAGGGCCTGTTTGCATTCTTTCAGTGTGTGGAAGTGTAGGATTTAAATAGTGGAGTAAGTATGCTAGTGTGCATGTCGCTATCACTTAACTTTTCCAACAATGTTTAATTTGTTTCCATTTGCAGTGAGTCACATGCATTTATGATCAGTGTAAAAATAGTTTTGTTTTGCCCCAGTGGGTTCCCTCTACTGGTTCTACTTTCAGTTCTATGATTAAAGGATCCAATGTATATGCACAAGTGTTCTACTGTCATTGTTAGGTTTGTCTGTATGAATTTCCTCCCATAGTGGAAAAACCCAGTCAGGAATAATGATATGACTTCTGGTGGTAGTACTCCATAGAGTAGACAAAATTAGGAAAAATCTGTGATTTTGGTGAAACACTCCCTTTAGAGGGCTATAGCTCAAGGAGACTTTAACCTAGCAACAACATTCAAAGGTTTGAGTGTCCCAATAGGAGCTAAGTTGTCTGAGGCTTTATGCCTCTGGTAGGGTCACCCATGGCAAACAGATCCTAGGTGAGGGATCAGACAAAGCGCAGCCCAAAGACCCCTTATGATGAGTAAGACAGAAGGATGCAGTGTTCCCTAGCCCGGATGCGGGTCACCGGGGCCCCCCTCTGGAGCCAGGCCTGGAGGTGGGGCACGCTGGCGAGCGCCTGGTGGCCGGGCCTTCACCCATGGAGCCCGGCCGGGCACAGCCCGAAGAGGAGACGTGGGTCCCCCTTCCCATGGGCTCACCACTCGCGGGAGGGGCCAAAGGGGTCGGGTGCAGTGTGAAAAGGGTGGTAGCCGAAGGCGAGGACCTTGGCGGTCTGATCCTCAGCTAAAGAAGCTGGCTCTAGGCACGTGGAATGTCACCTCTATGGTGGGGAAAGAGCCGGAGTTGGTGTGTGAGGTTGAGAGGTTCCGACTAGATATAGTTGGACTCACCTCAACGCATGGCTCTGGCTCTGGAACCAGTTTCCTCGAGAGGGGTTGGACTCTCTACCACTCTGGAGTTGTTCCCACTGAGAGGCGCCGAGCAGGGGTGGGCATACTTCTTGTCCCCCATCTTGGTGCCTGTACGTTGGGGTTTACCCCGGTGAGCGAGAGGGTAGCCTCCCTCCGTCTTCGGGTGGGGGGACGGGTCCTGACTGTGGTTTGTGCTTATGCACCAAACTGCAGCTCAGACTACCCACCCTTTTTGGAGTCCCTGGAGGGGGTACTGGAAAGCGCTCCTTCGGGTGACTCCCTCGTTCTGCTAGGGGACTGCAATGCTCATGTGGGCAATGACAGTGAGACCTGGAGAGGTGTGGTTGGGAGGAACGGCCACCCTGATTAGAATCCGAGTGGTGTTCTGTTATTGGACTTCTGTGCTCGTCATGGATTGTCTATAACGAACACCATGTTCAAGCATAAAGGTGTCCATATGTGCTCTTGGCACCAGGATACCTTAGGCCGCAGGTCGATGATCGATTTTGTTGTCGTTTCATCTGATCTGCGGTCGCATGTCTTGGACACTCGGGTGAAGAGAGGGGCAGAGCTGTCAACTGACCACTACCTGGTGGTGAGTTGGCTTCGATGGTGGGGGAAGATGCCGGTCAGACCTGGCAGACCCAAACGTGTTGTGAGGGTCTGCTGGGAACGTCTGG
Source organism: Aphyosemion australe (assembly GCA_006937985.1). Lineage (NCBI taxonomy): Eukaryota > Metazoa > Chordata > Actinopteri > Cyprinodontiformes > Nothobranchiidae > Aphyosemion > Aphyosemion australe. The sequence goes on from SSNS01000882.1 coordinate 10,333, forward strand.
CAGAGTCTCCTGTCAGAAGGAGCTTCAATTCCCACCTCCGACAGAACATTGAACGTGTCCCGGGGGAGGCAGGGGACATTGAGTCCGAATGGGCCATGTTCTGTGACTCCATTGTCGAGGCGGCTGACCGCAGCTGTGGCCGCAGGGTGGTCGGTGCCTGTTGTGGCGGCAATCCCCGAACCCGCTGGTGGACACCAGTGGTTAGGGATGCTGTCAAGCTGAAGAAAGAGTCCTATCAAGTCTTTTTGGCCTGTGGGACTCCGGAGGCAGCTGATAGGTACCGGCAGTCCAAGCGGAATGCGGCTCGGGTGGTCGCGGAGGCAAAAACCCGGGCATTGGAGGAGTTTGGTGAGACCATGGAACAAGACTTCCGTACGGCTTCGAGGAGATTCTGGTCCACCATCCGGCGCCTCAGGAGGGGAAAGCAGTGCACTACCAACACTGTTTACAGTGGGGAGGGTGTGCTTCTGACATCGACTCGGGACGTTGGGAATCGGTGGGCCGAGTACTTCGAAGACCTCCTCAATCCCACCGGCACGTCTTCCAGGGTGGAAGCAGAGTCTGGGGACTTTGGGTTGGGCTCTCCAATCTCTGGAGCCGAGGTCACTGAGGTGGTCAAAAAACTCCTCAGTGGAAAGGCTCCAGGGGTGGATGAGATCCGCCCGGATTTCCTTAAGGCTCTGGATGTTGTGGGGCTGTGTTGGTTGACGCGGCTCTGCAATATTGCGTGGTCATCGGGGGCAGTTCCACTGGATTGGCAGACTGGGGTGGTGGTCCCCCTATTTAAAAAGGGGGACCGCAGGGTGTGTTCCAACTACAGGGGGATCACACTCCTGAGCCTCCCTGGTAAGGTCTATTCAGGGGTTCTGGAGAGGAGGGTCCGTCGGATAGTCGAACCTCGGATCCAGGAGGAGCAATGCGGTTTTCGTCCTGGCCGTGGAACACTGGACCAGCTCTATACCCTTGGGGGGGTCCTGGAGGGTGCGTGGGAGTTCGCCCAACCAATCTACATGTGTTTTGTGGATTTGGAGAAGGCGTTCGACCGTGTCCCTCGGGAGGCCCTGCGGGGGGTACTCTGGGAGTATGGGGTACCAGGCCCCTTGATACGGGCTGTTAGGTCCCTGTACAACCAGTGTCAGAGCTTGGTCCGCATTGCCGGCAGTAAGTCGGGCTCGTTTCCGGTGAGAGTTGGACTCCGCCAAGGCTGCCCTTTGTCACCGATTCTGTTCATAACTTTTATGGACAGGATTTCTAGGTGCAGCCAAGGTGGTGAGGGGATCCGTTTTGGTGGCCTAAGGATCAGGTCTCTGCTTTTTGCAGATGATGTGGTCCTGTTGGCTTTATCAGAACGTGATCTCCGGCTTTCGCTGGAGCAGTTCGCAGCCGGGTGTGAAGCAGCTGGGATGAGAATCAGCTCCTCTAAATCCGAGACCATGGTCTTCCGTCAGAAAAGGGTAGAATGCCTTCTCCAGGTCAGGGGCGAGGTCCTGCCCCAAGTGGAGGAGTTCAAATATCTTGGGGTCTTGTTCATGAGTGAGGGAAGGGTGGAGCGTGAGATCGACAGGCAGATTGGTGCTGCGTCTGCAGTGATGGGGGCGTTGTACCGGTCTGTCATGGCGAAGAGAGAGCTGAGCCGAAAGGCGAAGCTCTCGATTTACCGGTCGATCTACGTTCCTACCCTTACCTATGGTCACGAGCTTTGGGTAGTGACCGAAAGAACGAGATTGCCGAAATGAGTTTTCTCCGCAGGGTGTCTGGACTCTCCCTTAGAGATAGGGTGAGAAGCTTGGTCATCCGGGAGGGGCTCGGAGTAGACCCGCTGCTCCTCCACATCGAGAGGAGCCAGTTGAGGTGGCTCGTGCATCTGGTTAGGATGCCTCCTGGACGCCTCCCTGTTGAGGTTTTCTGGGCACGTCCAACCGGGAGGAGACCCAAAGGAAGACCCAGGACACACTGGAGGGACTATACCTCTCGGCTGGCCAGGGAACGCCTTGGGATTCCCCCAGAGGAGCTGGCCCAAGTGGCTGGGGAGAGGGAAGTCTGGGCCTCCCTCCTTAAGCTGCTGGCTCCGCGACCCGACTCCGGATAAGCGTATGAAAATGGATGGATGGATGGATGGATGGATGGATGGATGGATGGATGGAATTCTTTTTCACAAAAAGTCATTGTAACAGGATTTAACAGTTTTATATCAAATCCCTGCCAAGTGCAGATTGTTCTCCCTAAAGCTGACAAAATGTTCCTTTAAATCAACGCTCATTTTTTTTCTCTTGTCAAAACTGAAAGGGTATTATCAATCTGTCAAATAAAACACAGTAGGACCAGAAAAACTAATACGTGACCATCAGACCCTTTTGTCACCATATATAGTCTGGCCACGACCCATAGACAGAGCTCGGTCATGGGGTGGACCCTAAGGTTGTCTTTCAAACTGTCTCTGCATTCAACTGGACAGCAGTAGGACCAATCAGAACAACAAACAATGAGACATATCAATCGCTATGGAAATCAGTCATTGAGTAGTCTGCCATACACCATTAAAAAAGAAGAAAAAGCAAATACAACATTTTTTTAAATAAAGTACCTCTATCTGCTCATGTCTCAAAGAAAAGCCCAAGTCTAAATCATCCAACGTTGATGCCAAAGAGGTTTACACAAATGCCGTTCCTGAGCCAACAACATCGTTTTAGTTTATCACTGTCGCAGCTCTGCTGCTAAGCCCACCCAACGTCTCTATAAACATTGTTCAGACCAATGGTAGACCAGCTGAGGCTACAGTGGAGCGTGGCTGTACCAACCAGCAGAGCAACATCTTTCACTACTGCTATGGTTTGTCTAGATTTCTATAGAACTAGAACTAAATCTCACAAGACTCAAAACAAAACCACTAAATAACACACAGTCCTATAGAATAAAAAACAAATCTCCTGGTTTTACCCAACATGGACTAATACTAAGATCTTCCTTTTCCTGACTCCTCGTATCACTGAAAAATCAATGTCAAGCTCCTCCTAAAGCATGCTGCGGTGAAGGAGAATGCCTCTGACTGAAACCACCAAATGAACACAAGAACTGATTTGTAAAAAAACAAATACCACATTACTGTGGCCAAGCCTCACTGCCGTCCCACAAAGCAATGGATTTCTGATTGATGCAAACAGTGAAATTAAACACTGGAAAGAAGCAGGAGGACTGAGCAAAACCACTCACCATTTTCAGGGGAGTCACTGAGGCTGTGGACTCAGACTTTAATATCCTGGATGCTGCAGAGAGCCTCATTCTGTTGCCAGTTCCACGTTTTCTTTACTTCAATATAGCCTTTGGTTAAAAAAATGTCCTCCTTCTGCTAGCAAGACTGAAGAAAACTTGTACTAAGTTGGTTGATCTCTAAATAACGTGGACACCCTACACGCTGGTGACTCACAGTACTGTACTCCTATCACTGAGCCAAACTGGGTTCACAGGGGAATACCGTGGTTACAGATTTACCACGGAGCTGTCGAGTGAAGAATAAAACAGGGCAGGATGGGTACTGTTGGATTGGTTGGGTGGGAACAAGTTGGATGTGCTAAACTATGGATCTAACATTCCCATCCCACACATGCAGCTCAAAGTGGGCCCTTGTATTTGGACACAGAGCCACACAAAGCAGCAAAAACTGCATCATGTGTATGAATACTCAAGTCTCACCACAATTCAGAAAGCTGAAGCTACCTTTACAATAACAACCGTGCTAGAGGCATTATTTCAGACGTAAGCCAATGTGTGGGAAACACTTTTTAATATCCAGGTAGATCATCTTCACCTTTTGTTGTAGCATCCTGCTTCTCCAACATTAATACAATCTTTTAAAATAATTTTTGCATTTTGATCTTTTTGAGAAAAAAGCACACGACAATGAGCTGCAAATGATTTTTTAGTATCTAACATAACAAACATTCTTAAACTCTTATGTATTAAAGATTTTTAAAAATGGTGTAACAAGTTGTGAGAATGTTTGTGATGGAATTCCACCATATCTAAGAACCCTTATCCTGTATGGATGGGTCACCTAAAGAATGCTTCCTCAAAAACACTAAATAGCCTCAAATCTTTAGTTATTGCAACTGTTTCCTTGGCTTAAGTGTGAAAAAAATCTTTCGACACAGGTTATAAGTGTGAATAAATGCATTAGCATTAAGAACAGCATCACAAATGTCTAGTGAAGGCATTTAAACGACATATTTTCACTCCAGACACAACAAGCCTTCTTTGTTGTTATCTCAGCATTCCACAGATAGGACTGGCATGAGGAACCTATTTTAGTCCAGTATTGTTTTGCTGGAAGCCAGTGGTGTTTGGTATGCCATAAGGCCGAAGAGGGAAGTTAAACCGTTTAACTTAACATGCTCTTTTAGGGGGTGTATCTTTAAATTTGTATTTTTAAGCTTTACAGCCACAACATAATTTGTGGTTTACATGCCCCACACATAATTTTGAGTGTGTTTTATAACAGCTTTGAGTGGACATTGGTCCTTGTTTTGGATGTGGCAGGTCAAAATGGAGAAAAACCAAAATGGAAAGTAACTTTTACCATTTTCAAGTTTAAATATAGACAGTTTGTTAAATTTGTCAAATGCCTCCAACACATTTATTTGTTTACATAAGTCTTGTGTTTATTCCTGTGTGTTTTTATTTTTATTCTCTACAGATAAAACTACTTTTAGCATCAAATGATTTTTTTAACCTTGGTTTTCACAAAGCCATGAAACGTCTCCATAACACCACTGAAGTACTGAGACGTTAAGTGTGAGTATGCAGTGTGACGACTAGCCAAACCTTGTGGTAACGTTTCTTTAAAAGGGCAGCAGTAGCTCAGGAGGTAGAGCGGGTTGTCCAGTAATCGGAAGGTTGCAGGTTCGATCCCGGCTCCGGCCAGAGATTGCCGCTGTGTGTCCTTGGGCAAGACACTTAACCCGACTTGCCTGCTGGTGGTGGTCGGAGGGACTGGTGGCGCCAGTGCTCGGCAGCCTCGCCTCTGTCAGTGCGCCCCAGGGCAGCTGTGGCTACATCGTAGCTCATCCCCACCAGCGTGTGAATGGGTGAATTGAGTTGATTGTGTTGTGAAGCGCCTTGGGGGGTTGTAGAACCCTAAGAAGGCGCTATACAAATACAGGCCATTTACCATTTACCATTTACCATTTAAAATAGTGACCATTTAGCATGAAAAGCTTTCTTTAGCCCCTCCCACCCACACCCTAGCCCCCAACCTTCACCCGTCTACCTCTATGGCCTAAAAAAAACATTGCACATCACATAAAATTATGTGCAAACAATAAAATAAAATAAAATGTAAAATAATCTAAACCTCATTCAGATTTCTCCACGATAGATAGATAGATAGATAGATAGATAGATAGATAGATAGATAGATAGATAGATAGATAGATAGATAGATAGATAGATAGATAGATAGATAGATAGATAGATGATAGATGGATAGATAGATAGATAGATAGATAGATAGATAGATAGATAGATAGATAGATAGATAGATAGATAGATAGATAGATAGATAGATAGATAGATAGGAGGAAATAATAATTTGACCCATCGCTGATTTTGTAAGTTTGTCCAAAGACAGAAATGAAAAGTCTCAGAACAGTATCATTTTAATGGTAGGTGTATTTTAACAGTTTTGAGGCTGTCTCTGTGCACCTTTGAGCTTCAGCTTCCTCCATAGGTTTTCTATTGGATTAAGGTCCGGAGACTGACTAGGCCACTCCATGACCTTAATGTGCTTCTTCTTGAGCCACTCCTTTGTTGTTTTTGCTGTATGTTTTGGGTCATTGTCGTGCTGGAACACCCACCCACGACCCATTTTCAGTTTCCTGGCAGAGGGAAGGAGATTGTCGCTCAGGATTTGACGATACATGGCTGCGTCCATTTTCCCGTTGATGCGGTGAAGTTGTCCTGTGCCCTTAGCAGAAAAACACCCTCAAAGCAAAATGTTTCCATCTCCATGTTTGATGGTGGGTACGGTGTTTTGGGGTCATAGGCAGCATTTTTCTTCCTCCAAACACAGGGAGTTGAGTTAATGCCAAAGACCTCAATTTTGGTCCCATCTGACCACAGCACCTTCTCCCAGTCCCTCTCTGAATCATTCAGGTGTTCACTGGCAAACTTCAGATGGGCCTGCACATGTGCCTTCTTGAGCAGGGGGACCTTGCGAGCACTGCAGGATTTTAATCCATTGCGGTGTAATGTGTTTCCAGTGGTTTTCATGGTGACTGTGGTCCCAGTTACTTTGAGTTCTAGGATGATTTCTCACCTTTCTCAGAATAATTGACACCCCACAAGGTGAGATCTTGCAAGGAGCCCCAGAACGAGATCGATTGATGGTCATTTTGTGCTCCTTCCATTTTCCAACAATTGCACCAACAGTTGTCACCTTCTCTCCCAGAGTCTTGCTAATGGTTTTGTAGGCCATTCCAGCCTTGGACAGCTCTCTGGTCTTTCCCATGTTGGAGAGTTTGGAGTCTGCTTGATTGATTGATTTTATACAGGTGACTAGTTAAGACAGGTGTCTTTAATGAGGGTGACTAATTGAGTAGGAGCGTCTAACCACTCTGTGGGAGCCAGAACTCTTAATGGTTGGTAGGGGTTCAAATACTTATTTCCCTCAATGAAATGCAAGTTTCTATCTTTTATTTAAAGTTATTTTTTGAATTTTCCTTTTGATGCTATCTGTCACTGTTAAAATAAACCTATCATTAAAATGACGCTGTTCTGAGACTTTTCATTTCTTTGTCATCAGCGAGGGGTCAAATAATTATTTCCTCCACTGTAGATAGATACGTAGGTGGGCAGATTGATTGATTGACCTTCCGGGGTAAAAATTAATACATCCAGTCGTTTCATAGCAAGATCTGCATTTTTTTTACCACCTTTTTAATTTAATTTTGTTTATTTTGATTTTGATTTCAACCATTTTCTTTACCAAATGATAAATCCACTCTATGCCAGCAAAATATAAACAGAATGAGTTTAACATGGATGGACCATACATGTGTCCTTTAGGATACAAGACATGATATTCTTCTTCAGCTGCAGTATATTCAGCTGGATAATGATAGAAAAACAATGCCAGCATCTTCACACGTCTCAGGCAGGATGATGGGCTTCAGGAGTGCTGTAGGTTTGAATGTGACACTCTGTGTTGTCAGGGACGGGTGTGTAGGAGGATGCATTCCTCTTTTCTCCTCGTATTGTTAAAACAATAAGTAGCTGCATTTGGAAGGATGGAGAAATGAGTTGAAATAAGAAATGAATATCTCGAGAAGACGACAGTTGGAGAAGGACTATAGGTCCTTTACTGTCTTCAAACCAGAGAGGGATTTCCTAATGTAAAAGTAACAGGATGGAAATGTGTTCAAAGCAGCACGGAAAACATTCTCAGATGGAGAATTTGTCCGAGCATGGGGGGTGCGGTGGGGGTGTACAATTAAAGTAATGTGGAGCCAAACAGTTGGGAGGGAGGAGGTAGGGCCCCACCAGGGAGTGTAAGACGGCCAATTGCCTGCCCTGCCTGTCGGTATGCGGCGCCTCTGGTAACACTGATGTCAGATGCTATGTAGTTTACTGCATGGCCTACAGTGGGGGGTGAGTTGTTTCCTATCAACACAAACATTGTGAGACATATATTTTGTGGCATGGATGAGGAAGTGTGTGTCTGTTATCAGTCAGACTGGGGTGGGGGGGTCTGTTTGCTGCAGAGCCCGTCTCTGGCTGAGCAGTAAGGAGGGGGGGACTCCTCTAGGACTGAGGGATGGCCAACAGTACTGTCAAATGACAACTTGTCACTGCCCCACTACTTCTGCGGTTCTGACTTGGTTAAGTTCGTCGGCCCTCTGGGGGGCCCTGGTGGCTTTAGGGTCCCAGTCAAATGCCTGCCCTGCCTATGGGCACGCAGCGCCTCTGCCCCTAGGGAAAAGACTCAAATAATAATGGGTTCTCCTGCCTTTTGCGCCCCCCCTGGAGAGGCACTGGAGATTAGGGCCAAACCCTAAACTTTTGAGAGCTTGGTATGGATGTGGTGATGTAATATTTAAATGGCTCCTTAATGAGTGACACAAAATTACACTTTAAAGCAGGAAGAAGCTGGATATATTTTACCATCTGAAGCTGACTAACACAAGTTCGCCTGACAGCACTGGCACCGTTTCTCTCCTATGAACTTCTCATATACATATTCTACCTTCTGCTGTAACCCAAGATGTTCAGGAGCTCCAAGAGAAACAAAAGTACTTTCATTGTAAGACTAGAAACCAACTGGAAATGTAATTTAGTATCATTTGTGGGGGGAAAGCATTATAATTTTCCAAGTTAACGTCAGACATTTTAAAAGCCATTGTTATTTCACAGTAAAAGTCTTGTAAAAAAGTTCACCAGACATTAGGTCAGTGTTTTGTTTTGCATGTTAAATTGCTCTCTAACGTTTCGCCATGCGTGACGACTGGATATGAAAACCTCAAATCTTTCCTCAGTGAAAAATTCCCGACTCCACTAAAATGTGAGACTTCCTTGTAAGGTCAAAACAGTGCAGGCAGTGTTGGTCTGGAAGCATTCTTTCTTCTGGCATAAGAACATGGAAGTTAAACGCTTTTTCCCCATGATGTTTCCAGGCAACATGTGGTGTGTATGCAGATGAGCTCAGATGGGGTCAAGCTGCACGCAGACACACATGCACGCACGCGTACACACACACGTGCAGAATTCTAGTCTCATCCCTGGTCCGGGTTGGCCACCCTGTAAAATGTCCCAGTAATAAAGCGGGACAGATCGCTCTGACCATTACATCAGAGGTCACAGCAGCTTCTGAGACACTAACAACCATAATCAGCTGCATAATTAACTACACTGTTCACCACAAGTCTGCTAAAGTGGCACACCGTCTTCGTGGTACTTAATAAACTACTCATCATCCTAGAAGAGGAAGAAAAATAAAAGAAAGCTGCACCATTACCTCAAACATCCACAGTACAGAGAAATATCCAAATGCATGTTAAGTTTCCAAGTTCCACCAACTGTGTGCTGAATAAATAGCAAGAGGAAATCCGCTGAGGCAGAACCAACGTCCAGAGCTAGTGAGGAGAACTAAAACAGGCCAAAGAGACTGGAAATGGATCCGTACTGAGCCCGGTTCAAGGAAGAGAATCGTGTGTGCACCTGACACCAGAGCAGTAAGGGCGAGCAAAACATCAGGAGCTGCTAAATAATGAATAAGCAAAGCCTGTGAAGGGGCACAACACACACACGCACACACACACATGCATGCATGCAAGCACACACACATGCTAACAAGAAATGAGCCACACATAATTGGAGGTAGGCTTACACTGTGGTGAGGTAAAAGTAGGGTCTATAACTATAATCAGTCAAAGTAAGTTGACACATGTTGCTAACTATGCAGTCTGTCATCACCTTACAGCCCCCAACGTCACACAAACAACCACAGGCGTGTTTCAAGTGGGCCAGATTCTGTTTGGTAAAACTTTTATTTAGGTTAGTTTCAGCCCAAAGTCAAATAAAAAATAGACATGAAGGAGACTAAATTCAATGGGACTGGTAATCTAGAAGATTGCTCAATTACGATCCTGTGTGGTGTTTAAAATAGCTAGATTTATGGGTGTTGTCACATATGACCTAACCCCAACCACACCCAGCTCCAAATCAGACTTTCATTGACTGAGCTGCATTCTTTATCACAAAAAGGAAGGAATAGAAAGATGAAGCAGGTTTGATCTGAGAACATATCAGCAGTACGTTTGTTTTTAATTGTCCAAATAAAAAATATGTCAATAACTAATAAACACAAAACACCAAATCACGATGAATGCTTGAATGTAACAGAGAAGACAGAAATGGGAGTGTTAGTAGAAAACTGCACAAAACTAATTTATTACAACTTCATTGCATGACACAAAGGAGCTGTTACACCACATCAGGGTTGTTGGCTTTTATAAGGATGAATACCACACTGGTCTAATGTGAACTGAAAAGCGTCTCACCCTGCATCTCTGCAACACATTCTTAAACTTTCAGAAGGAACTCAAGGTTTATTTACTCTGTGGTCCCTTCACACAGGACGACGACCCCACTACACTATTGACCTATCACAGTGTGGCTGGATTAACTCAGATTTAGAAATCTCTCTTCAGCATGAAGGCAGTCATTATGCTGCTATGCTTTTAGTAAACGCCAAATAGGTTTGTGCTGATATGACAACATACACCAATGATTGCATCACATCCCAGTTGCCATTCTGGTGAAACTGTCTCAGAGTTTGTCAGAATTTGGCAGCATATTAAATCCATGGTTTTACAACCATTCCTTTAGTGGTACACAGAAGACTATTTACAGGTTAAATAGCAAGCTAATTAATTATTATACTGCAGGTTGAAGCTAAAAAGGAGAAATAATTCCATCTTCAATTCAATTTTGTTTATTTATATAGTTCACAACAAAAGTCGTCTCAAGGCCTTTTACAAATCAAACTTCCCAACTGAACCTACTAAAAAATGCAGTGAGTTCAGTTGATTATTCCAATTAATGAAAAGCTTTCTATCCAAGAAAACCCAGCAGATTGCATCAAATCACTGACTTGTAGCATTCACTCTGTTGTGTCACTTTACAGCAATCCCCAGCTTGCTGAAAGCATGTAGCGACAGAGGAGAGGAAAACTCCCCTTTAAAGGTGTGGGACACTCGTTTAATCAGTACATTGGCAGTGGTTTCTAGTAGGAATGATTGCCTTGCAAGTCGTACTCTGGGGAAAAAAGCTCAGATGTGTCTGTTTCAGGAACTAGCAGAATGCCACATTAGGAGAGCTAAACACGACAGGATTTAGAGTCTTATTTCCTGATATTTGGACATCTCGTCTCTGATTGGCTAACAGCAACATGACTTTACCATTGACTCTGCAACGTTGATGTTTGTCTCCACAAATAACACCTGGGGAAGTTCTCTGAGTCAAGATGGGTGAGTCCATGATTGTTAAGTGACAGTGTGACGTAGATCTGTCAGGATTTTCTATTCCTAGAGTTTCACCATCTATTTTCTATCAGAAGCTAAAGCAGGAGATAGGTGCAGGAGACTATTTTCATGTTCAGCCTGCATATTTTAGGGTTAGCAATTTGGTCAATTTGTTTATTTATGTCTGATACAAAAGCTTCTAACATTCTACCAAATTGTATGTATGTTGCAAAAGGAGGAAACGTAGTATTCTGTGGGCTGGTTTTCTGTATAAATAGTTTGAAAACTGTTGAACCAGAATATCGTGCCATGCAAAATCTGATGGGCCAGTCATGCTTCACACTCTGAAGTCATGCTGGTATGCATGGACCCCACACCATGGAGTCACTGCTACTATGCTCCCCCAAACTCCACAAAGAACCACAAATACACAGTTAAACCCACTGATGACCTTCTTCTGTACGTTCATTCTGTGTATATCTGATTTAATCTTTTTACTTTTCGTTCTTTTTAAACACAGATAGGAGATCTTTTGTCGTCCCCTGCTGTCCGCACATAAACGGAAGCGGAAGTGAAGCTGCATTAGCAGCTTAGCTCTGAAGAAGATCACAATGATGATCAAAACGTCAGCCAAAAAAGGTAAAAAGATCTCCTATCTGTGTTTTAAAAAGAACGAAAAGTAAAAAGATTAAACCACCTTTCATGTTGTTGGAGTCCACTGGTTTCTGAGAATGACTCTGAAGATGAAAACTCTGCAGAGTATTCATGTTCTGATATTTTATGATGTAGCAAAGTCACAATAATTCCCTCATGTTTGGACTGAATATATTCTCAGAATATAGAAATCAGAGAAATAAAAACTTTAATTAAACTCTATCAAGGGTTTAGTGTCGTCACCCTTTCAAACGCTCTGGATAGGTGGAGCTTTGACAGCTCAGCTCTACAACGCATGCAAGAAACCAGAAACTGCTGCTGCTCAAGCTCAGCAAAAGATCCCAATAAAACCAGGAAAACAGGAGTAAACTCCATAAAAACAGCAATTATGCAACTAGTACAGACTAGTCTGTAAAATCCCTGCAGTGTGCACATAAAGCTACATAGATCTGATGTAAAATATTCTCCTCAGCGTACCCTTGCCCTTGTATTTATGTAGAAAATCGATCAAAACGCTTTATTGCAGACTGTGGATATCACTGTGCTGTAAAGTCTTTGGCAGTGAGCGCATATGGCGTTGATATGAATCATTTGGACCATGTTTATGTTAATGATAAGCTCTTGAGAAATAACCATGACCACCATGTTGTGACCAAAACCTTTGAGGCAGATCTTCTACATCAGCAGGCACTCTCAACCCTAATCTTCACCTGCCCATCACATGTGGAGTGGGTTTCAGGCATCAGTATCATGTGTGATTATTGAGTGTGCTGAAAATGGTGCTGGTGCTCTTATGAACCAATGATGCAGGTCAGAAAAAACACATTCAGTGTTCACAATCTGCTGTCAGTGTTCATCAAACAAAATGACAGGAAAAACGAGAGGAAGAGAAGGACAATGCAGTAGGAGGGAACAGCTGTTTGACATTAGGAGGGGGGAGTAAATCAAGTGGGCTGGGTCTGTGAAGGGTGTAGGTCCAGCCCAGATCTAAGCAGAGGAACACATGAACCACATCACTCCAGGGTGGGATTATTCAACACTTTTTCCACTGCCTGACTACCAAGTTAAAGGCACAGGATTAATGCGATTCACATGGGCTCCACTTGATAAGTAAAATCAGCCACAAAAATCATGCGGCATGCAAGAAATGTTCCATGTGTGCAAGCTGAGCACACGTGGCGCTTATAAGAGGCATTTCGTGGCTGGATTTCTTTCTTTCCCCAGTTTGGGTGAGAAAAGTCAACATTAGTGAGTTTTCTGCGTAATTAAATATGGCAAACAGCCGGCCATGTCTCATTTAGTAACTGCACAGTTTAGAATGAATAGAACAACATGGAATTAAAATAACTTGATGAGATAACATCAACACGGACAAAACCATGACTGTCTTCATTCACATTGATTCGGTTTGAAGTGAACCAAATAAAATGTATGACATCGTGTTGCTCAGAAGGAAGTGACTTGAACCTGAAACCGTTTTCTGAAAGCTCCTTCTAATGACTTGGTGGTGAGTAGCATGATTCTGTCATTTGCTAAAACATTTAGATGAGAAATCTTTATTAAAAAAAAAAACTTGTAATGAAAAGCATTAAATATAAATAATCATGAAACTGATGTCAAATGGACATGGGTTTATTTGTGCTACTGTTCTTTTAAATCAGGTAAAATGTGTAAACTTATACCATCTGTTACCTTTGAGGTTTATTTATGGCCCTTTTTCATTAGTACCTACTCAACGTGGCTCAAATCAGTTCAGTGTGGTTCCAAGCCTTTTCTAATGGGTCCATGGTTGACACCTATTTTTAGTACCACTGCCTTTTCCAACAGCACAGTTCGGTGTTTCCCCCAACTTTCCCTCTGCTTTTCAGTCCCTGCTTCCTTGTGGTTCCTAGTGCGCTGACCCGGGTCAGCATCTATTGCTCATTGGTTAGGGGGCGGAGTCACTGGTTGCTCCAGAGCTTTCTGGCTGCTGCCTCCATAGACATGAATACATAGACGCCCCATTGGGAGCTGGAGAGTATAACAGCGTTGCCGCCATATTGAATGGGTCTCCTCACGCTCCAAAGTCAATGCAGAGTGGGCAACTGTGCCCGATTTTGTGCAGCCTACAGTTGCAACAACTGGCGTACTATTCAAAACAGATCACGTGGGATTGCTATTGAATTTTCTAGCCTACCTGATGGGATTTTATATTTTGATTTATTTTCTTTTTTTTTTTGTTCAATTATATTTAATCATATTTATATTTTAATTATCATACCATACCATGTGTCTGATTTTGTGAAAAAGCTTGATAAAATGTGTTTTTTAGCTGGGTAAGCACCTTCCTTAGTAGAAATAAATGCACTGGGGGCGAATGGAGACCCATCTAAAATGGCGGCCGTCCACTACGACAGCTCCAATAGGCAGCGCCAGTCCCAGGGGCGTCTACGTATATATGTCTGTGGCTGCCTCGCTGCCTGCAGCTATTTCCTGGTTCAGAGTCTGACAGAAAGCCATAAAACTGAGCAGAAAGTTCAACATCACCACCATTTTCTGTGCTGAGATGTGTTTCTGTGTAGCATAAAGATCACGTTACACTGTTCACTGATCACCGTGTGCTATTTTTGTCTCAAGTAAAGATCCACAAGTGCCGCCCCCAAATGTTATGAGTGCTGCACCCACTTTTTGTCACGGAGCTGGCAGGGAAAACCAACTACTCTGAGGTGAGCTGAGTTAACCCACGCTGTACCGAGCTGTTTTAGGCTGAGTAATGCTGTTGGAAAAACAGCTCTAGTGTATTTCCTGATATTTGGACATCTCTCCTCTGATTGGCTAACAGCAACACGACTCTACCACTGACCCTGTTTGCTCTGCAACGTTGATGTTTTATCTCCACAAATAACACAAACCTGGAGGAGTTCTGCTGTGTGGTGGAGTTGCTAATGCTAACCGTTAGCTTCTACTAGTCGAGACGTTCTCTGCTGTTTCCTGCAGCAACAGCCTTCCCCGTCGTGAGTCAAGATGGGTGAGTTCATGAGCGTTAAGTGACATTGTGACGTAGATCTGTCAGGATTTTCGCTGTCTATTTTCTATCAGAAGCTAATGCAGGAAATACGTGTAGGACACAATTCTCACATTCAGCCTGCATGTTAAACTCAGAGTGACCGATCATTTTCAAAAAATAATAAGTAAAGCATGGTTTCTCAGTGAAGGAGCTCTTTAATGGTGATTCTCAGAACTAGAGACAGCTTGTCCAGCCCTGGGCAGCAAACAGAAAACAGGAGTGTGAGAAGACCTCAGGTCTTTATTGGATTTCTTTCCCCTTTTCTCTTTTACTAACTTAAGGCATTAAGTAAAGAAAATACGTCTAGATTACTGTGTAAATATGCTACTTTACTACATTTTAAGTAAAATTCCTGCTCAATTAAATAAACATTTGTAATCAATTTAAAGATTTGAAGTTTTTTGTAAATGTTTAATCAGGGAATAGTTTTCTTCCGTTTAAAAAGGTAGATCCAACTAATCCAGGTTTACAGTGTGCTCTCCCAGACTCCCTGAGGTGCTCTCAAGAGACATTTTAACAAGGATCGGGTAGAGAGGTGACCTTCTTGTCTTCTGTGAATCTCACAGCAAACAGAAACACACGGGTACTGAAGCTCCAATTTCCTCCTGTGATCTTCTCAATGAGCTGCAATAACAGCCACAGAGCAAATACGGAAGATCGTAATCGCATCAGAGAAGCATACACGGACCAAAGCTCAGCAAGCCGTGACCTGCCTCCAATTAGTTGATGCAGATGGGAAGAAAAGAACAGAGCAAAGTAAAAAAAAAGGTCAACAAAAAGGGAAAGCTTCAAGCGGACGCTCTAATTCAACCAGTCAGATATGGATTTATCTCCCAGACTCTGGCCCCTGAGTGGCTGCCATACTGGGCCCACCTACACAGAAATTTATACCTGCACTCTCTTAATTGAGTCCCCACTCTGAGAAGTCTTCACTGACTCACAGACGGTGTCACAGCTTTGTGTCAACAGTCACAATTATCCACGATAAAGCACCATCAAACCATCATGTGACACAGCAATAATGACAGCAGGATGCTCTTTTTGGTTTCAGAAGGCGGGGCTTTGTGCTGTGATTCAACACTGTCTTCAGACTTTACTCTGGAGTGGAGGATTTTTACAGTGTTATTTCTTAGATGATTGCAGACACAACTTTTAAAAACAGTTTTCTTTAGTTATAGTTGTTTCTCGGGAAAAACTGCATCTTTATTTAACTCTGAGACTGGCAACAGACTTCATGTCATTAAAGGGACTTGTCCATAAGAGGCAAAGGTCAGGAGACAGAAAGCAGCAGCCAGAAGTACTGATGTTCATGCTGCCTTAACAATTCTAAAACTTGACCTGCTTGCCACCTAATCTGCTGCTAAGCATGGAGACATTACTGGTTTTATTTCACAAAAGGTGATGCTCCATAAGGCCTTATTGACCGTGTAACTTTTTTTGTGACATTGTAGTGTGATTCCATCCATATCAAGTTCTTATCAAGTTCCACTGTGCAATGGAATTACCAAAATAAAACAATTAAAGAGATAAACTGCAACTGAACAGCGGTCCAAAACTCACCTTTTGCATCCTTTTGTGCTGTCATGTGAGTCTCTACTGCCTCCATAAACAATCCATCCATCCATCTGTCTATCCATCCATCCATTTTTTTCCACTTATCTGGAATCAGGTCACGGCGGCAGCAGCAGCCTAAACAGAGAGGTCCAGACTTCCCTCCTTCGGGTGAAACTTAAAGCATTCCTTTCTCAGTTGGACGTTCCCAGAAAACCTCACCGGTGAGGCATCCTAATCAGGTGCTTTAGCCACCTCAACTGGCTCCTCTCAATGTGTAGGAGCAGCAGATCTACTCTGAGCATCTCCCAGATGACCGAACCTCTCACCCTATTTCTAAGGGAGAGCCCAGACACCCTTTGGAGAAAACTAATTTTGGCCGTTTGTATCCACAATCTCTTTCTTTCGGTCACAACCCAAAGCTCATGACCATAGAAAGCTGCGTACTTTGGCTCAGATCTCTCTTCAACACAGCAGACAGGTACAGCACCTGCATCACTCAGAGCAGTTACATTCTCATCTAAGCCGAGCTATGGCAACAATCAAGCAAATTCCTTAACCAGAAAGGAATCCTTCATCTTAGTTTACATGTCCGTTTGATAATCAAATTATTGAATGAAGTGAGTTTGACTCGGTAATGATATAGGTGGCGACATGCTGAAGCTGAAGTCTGAGTTTTTAGTTTACTGGTCAATCTAAGTTCAACCCTCATCTATGGTAACAAGCTTTAGATAGTGACTGAAAGAAAAAGATTGTGGATACTAGTGTCTGAAATTAGTTTTCTATGTATATCTACTATGTTTCTCTACTATGTTACTGGTTAGGGAACGCCATAGCGTTCCACTGCAGGAGCTGGTCCAAGTGACTGTCCTGTCCAGGAGTGATGCTGAAAACTAGTTCATGCATTCATTACCTCAAGGTTGGATTACTGTAATTCATTACTATCAGGAGGTGAACAGAATGTAGTTAAAAGTCTTCAGCTGGTCCAAAATGCTGCAGCTAGAGTTCTGATGAGAATTAAAAAGAGAGACCACATCTCTCTTCTTTTAGCTTCCCTACATTGGCTGCCTGTTAAATTCAGAATAGATTTTAAGATCCTCCTTCTCACATATAAAGCTCTTAATGATCAGGCTCCATCATACATCAGTGATCTGATTGTTCCATATGTTCCTAAAAGAGCACTTCGCTCTCAGACTGCAGGTTTACTGGTGGTTCCTAGAATATCTAAAAGTAGGATGGGAGGCAGATCTTTTAGTCATCAGGCTCCTTTACTGTGGAACCAGCTCCCAGCTTTAGTCGGTGAGGCAGACACCTTGTCTACTTTTAACACTAAGCTTAAACTTTTGTATATTATGGAGCGTATGGTTAATTCTGAATGATGTTAGCCCAGGTGTGGACGAATGGGGAGCACAGGGAGGTGGAGTGTACAGTGGGGACGATAAAGACTTTTCTCCTTGGCCCTGATGGATGGATGGATGGATGGATGGATGGATGGATGGATGGATGGATGGATGGATGGATGGATGGATGGATGGATGGATGGATGGATGGATGGATGGATGGATGGATGGATGGATGGGTGGATAGGTGGATGGTTGGGTGGGTGGATGGATGGGTGGGTGGATGGATGGATGGATGGATGGATGGTACTTTAAAAGGGTCCAAAATCCTTTTAAGACAATATTTTCCTTCTGTTTTTTCTTATTTGCACAAACTTGGCAGTATAATCTAATTATGATTAACCTGAACTACAAATTTACTAAATAATATGTCATCTCTGGTTTTATAATGATAATTATTGGAAAATGTATTACAGCAGTTGCTGAACAATATGTGCAACAATAAATTTTGGTCACAAACCATGATGTAAGATTTTCCTAATTTTAAACAGTGATTACGCAGTAAAACCACAATTAGTGGGTGTCTGGATTGAAACAGTTCAGCAGGCAGATCTGAGTGAAAAATAGCTTCTGGGGAAACACCAGAAGCTTTTCCTCTCTTGTGGGTAGAAATAGAAACTGTTCATGTCCTGAGTCCACCATAACCACACAGATCCAGACAGGAAGGACTGACTAGCATCAAAAAATAAAGTAAAAATGATTTTATCTGTAAGAAATTATTTGATACTTTCAATTCAGGTTAAACCAGATATGAAATCTGTGTCTTAAAAAGGAGATTAGATTCATGTCAGAATGTAAAAAGGCATAAATGCACTGATCATAACTGATGAATAAAGTAAGATATCTTAGATGCAAACATTCCAGCTTTAGCTGCACAATCATTCCCAGCCTTGGCGACAGTCATTGCTCATCCGTCTCTGCCCTCTCCTAATGTCACAGAACAATGAGTGCGTGGGTGAGACTGTGGAGAGGCAAAGGGTTTTACAGCGGAAACCCTGATGTTCCCCACCCCATAGAGAGAAAACTTAATTAAACAGCATGTCAGCTCAATCCAGGCCACACCTGCATGTGTGGTTCTCGGCCACCCTGACACACCCTCTTAAGCTGTTCATCAGGCAGAGAAAAGGAGAATGCATGGTAGAAAGTCTGAAGTTTTCTACATTCAGCCGCAGGACTAGTGAACTGATGTTTCTTGAAAGCAGTTGTAAGGTTATCTGAAGCTAAATGAGCTATTAAAACATCTTTTATGTTTAATGATACCATCCATACTTTAGTATTTAATGCTAAACTATATTTGGTGTTCGAATTAGCATAATTAAATAGGTCATGAGTCTTATATCATCCAAAATCTGCCTTTTGGAGCTTTTGACAATGTTCTTTTGTTATTTCCTCAAAAAAAAAAAAAAAAAAACTAACGCGGTTTTCAGCTTCACGCATGCATTTTCCTGTTTCAGCATCAAATCGTCTGCTGTCTACCCAGCGACTGCAGAAGCCTGGGGTTGGGGTTGTTGCTGCATCATAATGACCCACTTCTCCCCAGTCTTGAGTCCAGATCCCTTCTGTAAACACTAACATTCAGTCTCTGGAGGGTGATGCTTGTAATCATTGTTCTTCCATTGTTAATCATGGTGACCTGCAAAGAAACGCGTGCAGCCATCATTGCGTTGCATAAAATGGCTTCACAGGCAAGGATATTGTGGCTACTAAGATTGCACCTAAATCAACAATATATAGGATCATTAAGAACTTAAAAGAAAAAGGTTCAATTCTTGTTAAAAAGGCTTCAGGACATCCAAGAAAGTCCAGCAAGCGCCAGAATCGTCTCCTAACGAGGATTCAGCTGCAGGATCGGAGTGCCACCAGTGCAGAGCTTGCTCAGGAGCAGGCAGGTGTGAGTGCATCTGCACGCACAGTGAGGCAAAGACTTTTGGAAGATGGCCTGGTGTCAAGAAGGGCAGCAAAGAAGCCACTTCTCTCCAAAAATAACACCAGGGACAGATTGATCTTCTGCAAAAAGTATGGCGAATGAACTGCTGAGAACTGGGGCAAAGTCATATTCTCCGATGAAGCCCCTTTCCGATTGTTTGGGGCATCTGGAAAAAGGCTTGTCCAGAGAAGAAAAGGAGAGCACTACCATCAGTCTTGTGTCATGCCAACAGTAAAGCATCCTGAGACCATTCATGTGTGGGGTTGCTTCTCATCCAAGGGAGTGGGTTCACTCACAATTTTGTCCAAAAACACAGCCATGAATAAAGAATGGTACCAAAACACCCTCCGACAGCAACTTCTTCCAACAATCAAACAACAGTTTGGTGAAGAACAATGCATTTTCCAGCACGATGGAGCACCGTGCCATCAGGCAAAAGTGATAATTCAGTGGCTCGGGGACCAAAACATTGAATTCTGGGTCCATGGCCTGGAAACTCCCCAGATCCTAATCCCATTGAGAACTTGTGGTCAATCCTCAAGAGGCGGGTGGACAAACAAAAACCCACTAATTCTGACAAACTCCAAGAAGTGATTATGAAAGAATGGGTTGCTATCAGTCAGGATTTGGCCCAGAAGTTGATTGAGAGCATGCCCAGTCCAATTGCAGCAGTCCTGAAAAAGAAGGGCCAACACTGCCTCTTTGCATAAATGTCATGTAATTGTTGATAAAAGCCTTTGAAACATATGAAGTGCTTGTAATTATATTTCAGTACATCACAGAAACAACTGAAACAAAGATCTAAAAGCAGTTTAGCAGCAAACCTTGTGAAAACTAATATTTGTGTCTTTCTCAAAACCTTTGGCCACGACTGTAGTCTGCACTTTAAATAATGCCTAAAACCCAAAAATTGATTTTTCTCTGCAAGAAGAACAAGATCCCTGACCAGTCTTTCTAAGGAGTTGGCAGAAATTGTTGGATTATATCTCCAGGAGCTCTCAAAAACCAAGCCAGAATGTGACTGTGATTTCACAAAGTGCCTTTTAAACCACCGCCAGTACCAGAGGGGGTTTTCAGAGGGATTACTTCTTCAATCTGGCGCCAAGCCAATGTTAAAGCCACCCAACAGACAGCCAGAGTTGTGATTACAAACAAAAATGCTAACCGCTAGCAGCTAGCTGACTGGTTATGAAGTTTGGTGGGTGACCGTTAGGAACGAACTGGGACAATATTTAGGCTGGGAGCCTTCTATAATTTAAAATGCCTTTTCTACGTTTGAGTGGTGTGTGTGTGTGTGTGCGTGCGTGCGTGCGTGTGTGCATGTGCGTGACTGACTTGTACATGTGGGTGGAATTCACTCAGGGAGAGGCAGGGTTTGATCGAAGCCAAGTGTCTTATTTCCAGGTTGAAGGAATGGCTCACGAAAATAACTTATATTTCATGAAAAATGACATCTCGATTGAGCCAACGGTAATATTTCACCATATATTGTGCTTATCTTTGTTCTGGAAGGTGTAAGATAGAATGATACAGGCCCTTTAACATCAAATGGTATGATTTTAAAATCAACCTGTAGTAATCAAGTTTCCCATGAATGTGCTTGCTTTTTTAAGAATTCATCAGTGTGTTGAAAACAAAATGTAGTAAAATCTTGTAGCAACGTCTAGCTTTTAATAGTATTGGGAGTGACACATTAAAAGGTAACAAGTCACAGAAATATATACAATACAGGCCAAAAGTTTGGACACACCTTTTCATTCAATGTGTGTTCTTTATTTTCATGACATTGGTAGATTGTCACTGAAGGCATCAAAACTATGAATGAACACGTGGAGTTATGTACTTAAAAAAAGGTGAAATAACTGAAAACATCTTTTATATTCTATTTTCTTCAAAATAGCCACCCTTTGCTCTGATTACTATTTGCACACTCGTGGCATTCTCGCATGAGCTTCAAGAGGTAGTCACCAGAAATGGTTTTCCAACAGTCTTGAAGGAGTTCCCAGAGGTGTTTAGCACTTGTTGGCCCCTTTGCCTTCACTCTGCGGGCCAGCTCACCCCAAACCATCTGGATTGGGTTCAGGTCCGGTGACTGTGGAGGCCAGGTCATCTGCCGCAGCACTCCATCACTCTCCTTCTTGGTCAAACAGCCCTTATGCTTTCAGTGAGAATCTACCAATGTAAATGGTCATGAAAATAAAGAACACACATTGAATGAGAAGGTGTGTCCAAACTTTTGGCCTGTACTGTATGTATATTAGGGATGCAACGGTCCACTTTCCCCACGGTCCGGTCCGTACCTCGGTTTTTGGGTCACGGTTTCGGTCCACTTTGAATTGTAGAAAAGCTTAAGAAAATATGAAATTTCCAAACTTTATTTTATTCACGCAATAATATAACTTTTCAGATGTATTACTTGTAGTCCAGTGTATAATAATATGTTCAGAGACAAACAGAATTTTTTAAAATGCCTTTTCAATAAGGTGTCAGTGAGAGGCTAGGGCGACCGAAGCGGGACCAGGAGGGACGTGTAATTTGGAATTGTAGGATGTCCAAGAAAGGTCCCGACTCGGGAGTGTGTTGTGGTTGTGGCGTCAAGTAAAGTGACCCTCTGAGTTCACGGCTGTCATCTTTCCTTGTGTTTGTGCAACTTTACATCACCTCCAGTCTCTTCAGGGACGCTCAGTTGTAAACATCCAACAAATGAGCTAAACAGCGTAAACACGCCGACAGCGTGGCTCATTTTCATGTGCTTATCTGAGCTGATGCTGTCGTTTGTTTAAAGGCATTAGCGAGAGGCTGCCGTTCTGTCCCTGGCGTTACCTGCTCGAATGTTCTGCTTCCAGAAAGCGATACATTGGGGTGGGCGTGTTGGAAGTGCTTGGCCATTTTTATAGTGTTTACCGCTGCTTATGGGAGATGGGTCATACAATGTTGCAGACAGGCTCTTTTCTGTTCACCATTTTCTCTCCTCGTCTTTATATTCAACAGCAAATCAGAAATGTTCCCACACGGAAAGTTTGTATGAAGACGGCGTGTCTTGAATTGTTTGCCTCTCTTCGCATGTCGCTATGGCTAAGTTTCTCTCTGTAGTGCTTGTTTTGCTAAAACTTTCAGCTCAGCTCTCAGTGGGGCGGGTCAAACCTGTGATTGGATATTTACTCGCGGGTAGGGAGGGGGTCTGCAGACGAGACTAGAGCAGGCACACGGAGTCAAATTCATCTGCCTGGACAGACAAATGCACCCTGGTGCTGTGTAAAGAATGAAATAAAGGACCAGCGCAAAAATAATGACCAAACCAAAGTCCCGCGGTACACGAGGGTAGATTGTCCCATGCAGGGAGGACGTAACGGTCCGGGATTTTACCTCGTACCGTTGCATCCCTAATGCAACTATATATACTGCTCACAAAAATTAAAGGAACACTTTGAAGAAACACATTAGATACATCAGATCTCAATATGAAGTTGGATATCTATACAAATAACGACAGGGCAATGTTATAGGAACAAAAGGATGCCAAGTCTTTTAATGGAAATAAAAGTTTTCAGCCTACAGAGGGCTCAATTGTGTAGACACCCTAAAATCAGAGTGAAATGAAGATGTGGCAGGCTAGTCCATTATTTCAAAAACTTCATTTCTGCAACTCAAAATGCTTTTCAGTATCTTGTGTGGCCCCCATGAGCTTGTGTGCATGCTTGACAACGTCGGGGCATGCTCCTAATGAGACAACGGATGGTGTCTTGTGGCATTTCCTCCCAGATCTGTGTGAGGGCATCCCTGAGCTCTTGTACAGGCTGAGGAGCAACCTGG
Source organism: Aphyosemion australe (assembly GCA_006937985.1). Classification (NCBI taxonomy): domain Eukaryota; kingdom Metazoa; phylum Chordata; class Actinopteri; order Cyprinodontiformes; family Nothobranchiidae; genus Aphyosemion; species Aphyosemion australe. The sequence continues at coordinate 33,736 of SSNS01000882.1, forward strand.
CGCCGCCTAATGGACCGAAACATAATGTCCCACAGATGTTCTATTGGGTTTAAGTCAGGGGATGGTGAAGGCCTTTCAATTGTTTCAATTCCTTCATCCTACAGGTACTGCCTGCATACTCTTGCCACATGAGGCCGGGCATTGTTGTGCATTAGGAGAAAACCAGGACCTACTGCATCAGCGTAGGGTCCGACAAAGGGTTCAAGGATTTCATCTGGATACCTTATGGCAGTCAGAGCACCATTTCCTAGGCAGTAGAGGTCTGTGCGTCCCTCCATGGATATGCCTCCCCAGACCATCACTGACCCACCACCAAACCTGTCATGTTGAACGACGTTGCAGGCAGCATAACGTTCTCCTTGTCTTCTCCAGACTCTTTCACGTCTATCACAGGTGCTCAGGGTGAACCTGCTCTCGTCTGTATAAAGTACAGGGCGCCAGTGGCGGACTTGCCAATTCTGGTGTTCTTGAGCAAATGCCAGTCGAGCTCTACGGTGCTGGGCAGTGAGCACAGGGCCCACTACAGGACGTCGGGCCCTCAGGCTATCTTCATGAAGTCTGTTCCTGATTGTTTGGGTAGAGACATTCACACCAGTGGCCCTCTGGAGGTCATTCTGTAGGGCACGAGCAGTGCTCAGCCTGTTCCGCCTTGCACAAAGGAGCAGGTATCGGTCCTGCTGATGGGTTGTGGACCTTCTACGGCCCTGTCCAGCTCTCCGAGAATAACCGCCAGTCTCCTGAAATCTCCTCCATGTTCTGGAGATTGTATTGGGAGACGCATTAAACCTTCTTGCTGCAGCACGTGTGGATGTGCCATCCTGGAGAAGTTGGACAACCTGTGCAACTTCTGTAGGGTTAAGGAATCGCCTCATGCTGCCAGTAGAGATAATTACTCAAGCCAAAACTAGCACGAGTGGAAAACCAGCCAAAAAAGATCAAGAGAGAGAAACTTGAAATGACCTCCACATGTTAAACCAGTCCTGTTTTGAGGGTTTTGTAATTGTTGCCACTTTAGTGCACCTGGCGTTAAGTCCATGAACACTAATTCAGCTGAAAGTGATTAACAATGCCCTCAGTTGCTTAATCAACCAGAAAATCATCAGACAGGTTTCATTGATTTCATGCCAGGCCCAATAAAAAAAGTGTTCCTTTAATTTTTGTGAGCAGTGTATATATATATATATATATATATATATATATATATATATATATATATATATATATATATACAGAGCACCTGTGTTGTTGGACCAGTTCAGTTTTTTGTTGAGGCGAACACCCAGGTACTTAAAGGTATCCACTACCTCTAAGTTGTGTACCATGGATGTTTACTGGTGAGTGAGGAGGAGTGTTTCTCTGGAAGTTAATCACCATTTCCTTGGTCCTACTGTTTAAGCGAAGGTGGTTACGCTCACACCAGTCCACAAAGTCCATGATGACTGACCTGTACTCCAGATCATTCCTCTCAGACACACAGCCGACAATGGCAGATTCATCAGAGAACTTCTGGAGATGACAGCTGCTGGTGTTGTAGGTTAAGTCCGAGGTGTAGAAGGTGAAGAGAAAGGGAGAAAGCACCGTACCCTGCGGAGCTCCAGTACTGCACAGAACCTCCTCAGACATACAGTTGTGCAGCCTCCACCACTGTGGCCTGTTGGGGAGGTAGTCAATGGTCCATGCGGTCAGATGTCCGTCTACTTCTGCTCCCCTCATCTTCTGCTGCGGCAAAGATGACTGGATGGTGTTAAAAGCACTTGAGAAGTCAAAAAACATGACTCTCACAGCGCTTTTTTGCATCTTGAGGTGAGTCAGCACCCAGTGCTACAGGTAGATGATGGCGTCCTCCAACCCCATATTTGGTTTATATGCAAGTTGTAGTGGGTCTATCTCTGGGCTCACTACGGAGTGTAGATGGGTAAGGGTGAGTCTCTCCATGGTCTTCATTAGGAGGGAGGTCAAGGCGACAGGTCTGTAGTGGTCTGGATCCCTGGGATGTGATGTTTTGAGAACTGGAACCACACAGGAGGTCTTCCACAGGATAGGGACCTGCTCCAGTCGAAGGCTCAGGTTGAACATGTATGACCACTTCACACAGCTGGTCAGCACAGTCTTTGAGCAGTCTGGGGATGATCCCATCAGGTCCTGCAGGCTGCAGCTTTCCTACTTTTAAGCCGTCTCAGTTCTCTCTTCACCTGGTCAGATGTAAGTGAGAGGGGGGAGCGAGGGAGAGTGTGTTGCTGTAAGGGGTGTGTGGAATGGTGTGAGTTTAGGGATAGGGGGAGATTGGCTGACTGAGTGGAGGTGGTTGGGGGGGGGGGGTCTTTTTGCACTGTGGGGGGTTTGGAGTAAAACCTGTTGAAGAACAGATTAAGCTCATTGGCCCAGTTCTGATCCCCCTCGACTGTTCCAGTGGCACCACTCCTCCCACTGTGTCCAGTGATGTTCCTGAGTCCTCTCCATGCACATCGAGCATTGTTCTGCCCCAGCTGTTCCTCCAGCTTATTCCTGTAGCTGTCCTTAGCCCATCTGATCTTGTGTTTGAGCTCCTTCTGGACTCGTCTCTGCTCCTCTTTGTCACCAGCGATAAAAGCTTTCTCCTTATCAGGGATTTAAGCTCAGGGGTCAACCAGGGCTTATTGTTGGAGAAACACTTTACTCTCCATGTTGGTACAAGTTCACATAGTCAATAACACAGTGGGTCAGGCTCTCAATGTCATCTCCAAGGATGCAGCACAGTGTCTCCCAGTCTGTTGATTGGAAGCAATCTTTCAGTCTCCCACTAGCTTCTTCAGACCACACCTCACAGACTTCTTCTGTGGAGGCTGTCTTCTCACCCTGGGTGTGGATTTGGGGATCAGATGTATGAGATTGAGATCAGAGCGGCCGAGCGGGAGAAGGGAGTGGAAGTGTATGTGTTTTTTACATTAGATTACAGCAGATGAATTGTTTTATTGTCTCTGGTGTGGCACTGAGCAGAAGAGCTTCTGGATGTGCAGTCTGCAGCTGGTTCCCTTGACTTTTGTAGCTGCTTGCATGCTGAGACCGCGTCAGCCAAGGGAGGGATGTACAAATTAAACGCAATAACGTGTGAAAACTCTCTCTTCACATTCACAAACGTCAGAATGAGCACACCTAATCAGAAAAGCTATGAGCGAGTTCAGTTCATGTTCCAAAAGAAATATGAACAAGTTCATGAACGATCATTTTTATTTATTATATTTATTTATTTAACCAGATGAGTCGATTGAGAACCCATTCTCATTTACAACAACGATCTGACCAAGAGGCAGCAGCAACAGAAACACAAGTAGCTTTGCACCAAAAAACAACAGACAAATAAGATAAAAACAAACAAGATAAAAATAAGATAAAAAAAATATGGCATAAAAAACTGTTCTCATATATAATATGTATTAGCCATCAAAACAGACTTAAAACAATCTTTAAGCACTCAGATGCAAGCACATTGATCAGAAAATATTGATCGTAATGAATTGCTGAAGGTAGATAATGGAACGTAGGTAGTTAGCTTTAGTGATTTTTGCAGCTCATTCCAGTCGTTGGAAGCAGCAAACTGGAATGAGGAGCGGCCAAAGGAGGTGCGAGCTTTAGGAATATCCAGAAATGAAGTTAGTGGAACGTAAATTGCGCTGGTTGTTGGAAGTGATGAGTAATGAGCGCAGATATGACGGTGTTCTACCGATGTTTTGTATATAAATTGATACCAATGTAACAACCTGCAGGAATGGAGTGATGGCCAGTTAACGAATAGTGAAAAGGGCACTAGTGATGAAACGGATTGCTGAATGATAAATGACATCGAGTTTATTCGAGTTCATTCAAAGATTTTGTTCAGGCACAACACTGTAGATAGATATATGACCACTTAGGCACATGTATTGTTGTTTGTCACATAATTACACAGTGACAATGTCACCACAAGGAGGCCTGTGATTCTGGTACACAATGCTCTTTTTCCACTTATTCATTTGCACACTGCTTTAATTCAGCCTGGAGTAATTTATATGTAGTTCCAACTCTCAGTATGCTTTTTGTTAGATTAGAATAGCTCAGTGAAGCTAGTAAATCTGACCAGTCTTGTAAATTGTAGGACATAACAAACAGAAGAGGGGACAACGTAACTAAACTAGCTGACATAATTAGAATAGACACAAAAATTGGACTTGTGTACTCACAGATGTGCAGATACCCCTGATAAACTAGCACGATGCTCTTGTGATCTTCACTTGTCAGTTTTTATCACTTCAACAAAAATCAAATCAACCTCCGGTGAGTCATCACTGTTGTTTAGCGTCATCACAATCCAAAACAAAATATTTTCCACTAGAAAACCCTGAGCAGTATCCCGAGAACAATGGTAGTTTTTATTTTATGGTGTTGCATGGCAAATGGATGCTAGCATATAGCATAGATAGCATGTTAAAAATCAACACTGACATGGTTTATTGCCTTGTTGGGTCACTGTAAAAACACTACATCTCTTAACATGTGAGACATCTTTTATAAGAGATGCAGCTATAATATTCTGACACTAAAATGCTCAAACTTTTGTTTTGTGGCTCACTGTTCTCAGCATTACCTGCAGCACAGGTGTTCTTATGTCCTCAAAGTGTGAGCAAACGCTACATTGTTCACTCAGCTTGGCTAAGATCTGAGGAGACAGCTGAAGCCTAGAGTAGTTGAGAGTGACACAAAGCTAAAATGTAAATAGAAAAAAATTGTTGTCAATACCTGTCGATATTATAGTTGCACAAAATGAATTTTACATTTGGGCAACTGTTTTGGTGGAAATTAATAACTGGGATTGCAACATTTTCACTTCTTCCCTGCACATAACTTTGAATTTTGACAAAAATATCTAGGATTCTCTGGCTGATATGTCCTTAATCTATCGACCAATCCAAAAAAGCCTTTCAGCTTCTGGGGACTTTTAAAAACTGTTTAGTTATTCTGAAATTTTACCATCTTCACTTATGCTTCAGAGAGCGGTTGTGATATCAAGCATTAACATAAGTCACATTTAATGGATTTCAGCTGCACCAACCACAAACGCTCTAAAATAACCCTTTAGTAATGTTGCCAGTCCCTTGAGTCCAGCAGATGTTTAGTAGAAGAACCGTGTTATGGGCTGTGTTTAAATCAGATGCTCTCTGATGCGTCAAGTCAAAAAGTTCTTCCCGGCATCATTTCAAAAGTTTGATTAAATTTTCCAAACTTACCCATTCTCTTTGCTAGCAACTGAAAGATGACGTGTTTCCTTTCATAGTTAAAGTGTGTGGTTCTTGCTTTGCGTCCCTCTGCTCTCGTTCATTCACCGGCCTAGTCTTGATCTCGCTCTGTGTCCCGTCTTAGAGCCCAGTTGGTACAACCACCGCCAAAGCTTGCTGGAGTGAGACTGCTCAGAGTCTCACCCTAACTGGGTTTATAGGTTGTTCTTAAGGAGGAAAAGTCCACATCCCACTGTCACTCAAACAGTCGAGCATAGTTTTGACTGGGCTGCCATCCAAACAGACATGAAACTATTCTATTTCAGTCTGCCATATGAGCAGCGGTGCAGTTCAGAGGAGGGGGTAAGACTCTGTGGTTGAGCATGTAATTGCAGAGTGACCTGTTATGGTGAGATGTAATTGCAGGCCTCATCAGATGGAGAGAAACTGCCAACAAGACAAGGTAAAGAACTTTTAAATAATACTTTGAGGAAAAAAAAGAAACAAAACAGACCACATAAATACACCAGAAGCTGGGTTCCAGATGTAACAGGAAAGAACGGGAGGGGAGGAGAAGAAGAGGAGGAGGGACAGAACAGGGAGCCAGATGAAGAAAATGCCATGGCAGCAGAATAAAGTCCCACTTCTGACACGGTGAAAAGGTGTTTACCTTCCCAGGAACAGTCCCAGAGATGGAAAGGGGGACCGGGGAAGGTGAGGGGATGTCGGGACTGGGTTTGTGTTGTTTCTGGATCTTTACCACGAGTTCTCCTGGGTGTCTTGTTTCACCTCAGCCTTGAAAATGACTGCCTTATGGAAAAAGTGGGAGCTTTAAAAATGGAGGAAAGAAAACAAAAGTATAAACGGCAGTCGGCTGGTTCCCATTACAACAAAGATCCAGCTGGTCAGGGCTGCTTCAGCTCACATTGTGTGATTCTTTGTGAATAATTATCATGTGATTATGTGACGTGCATGGTTTCACAGGCACTCCCATGTGTGTAGAAAATCCCTTTATGCTATAGAGAAGTAATAAATATTAGTTCAAGCTCAAACTCTCAATGAAAACAGCTTATTTCCTCATAAATTTAGACCTAATTTCCTGGCAAAAACACACCGCTCTTTTAAGGAAACTTAAAAACACATATTTTTATATGAAGGCAATGGGCAGCTAGACTCAGACCGTATACACACATAGCTGAATATCCTCCCCCGCCCATCTAGGGAAAAAACTAGGGTCAACACCACCTCGTTTTCAGCAAAATATCCAGTGCATTGTGAATATCATTCATAGGCATGCCAAGCCTGCAATAGTTCCCCAAATCTTCTGCATCTTTGCAGAAAAATATTCTTTGGACTAATTAGGTGGTGGGCAATACCGTACTTCTTTTTTTACCTGTCCTGTTCTGGCAGTAGAAGCAGACAGAATGGTTGATCCTGGTCCCATAACATGCCAGAGCAGTTTTACTCTACAGCAAGAGGGATAAGGGATATTCCTGCTGTTGCTCAGTAGCCTTTATTATGTTTGTGGCATGTTAGACCGCATTTGCTTACGCACCGGAGTGGACAGGCAGGGAGAAAAGAGACGTACAACACAAACAGGGAAAGAGAGGGAGGGGAGAAAGGAGGAACAACAGTACACAACAAACAGAACGTAACAGCAAGGTCATCATAATAAAAACAAATCTACAAGCCTACCTCCAATTATGTGTGGCTCATTTCTTGTTAGCGTGTGTGTGTGTGTGTGTGGTTACCTATGTTTAGGTCTAGCTGTGTTTATGTGAATCGCTAAGTGTTTGTGGGTGTCTGGATGTGAATTTGTCACCAAGAGTGTTGTTTTGTTTTTAAATGCTGTGTATGTGATGAGGGAGGGGCTGCCTGCAGCAGCCCAGGTCCCACCAACGCCAGAGTCCAGGGCCACGCATACCCCAGCAGCCGATAGCCACCAGCAGATGGGCACCAATAAGACCCGAGCCCATGGAAGAAGGGGGGCAGGCCAGAGGATGTCAGGGCAACAGCCCCCAGCCAAAAGGAACCCATTAGGAGTCACCAAGCCTGGACACAGTCACCGCTTCCATTTGTCAGAGTATCTTTGTCTTTGTGCTCATCCTTTTGGTTTTAGAAGGGTTTTTTCTACTCTAAGTATTCAAGCAATTACTTTACAACATTCCATTCATCCTTTCATAAATGCATTCCCTTATTTGTTGTTGGAGAAAAATGTCCTAGACAATTAGGCTTGCAAAAATAAAACAACCTCTCAGAAAAACATCCATGCTAGTGTGCAGGGACAAAGTGGCTTCTCTTTTTCTTTTAGTCGTGTTGCAAAGGTCCATTTACATTTTAGTTCTGTCTGTCAGAAAACTACAGTAAGTAAAGATGTGGATATTTGACTGCATTGTCACTTCTTTTGGTCCATTTTAGCAATTCAAACCTGCAGCAGCTACCACCTTCTGAACTTAAGTTGTCTAAATATAATCAGTTCCTGCCAGATATGGAAGTGAGAAAAGGTGACACTGTTTCTAAATTAGATGTACTTTTTTTCTAAAGGCCACTTTAAAAAAACGTTTCTCAAATGTTAAAACGTGGCTTGGTAGAAATAATTAGAGATAATTAGTTACAGCACAGACACTTGCCATCGCCGTAAGTTCTCAGATGACACTGCCATAGTGGGTGGGGTGTCAGAGGGGAATGATCTGGAATACGGGGGATCATCAATGACTTTGTCAGCTAGTGTGAAAAGAACCATCTTTGAATCAAAACAAACAAGACGAAGGAGCTGGTGATTGAATTCAGCAAGAAGTCACCCCCTATTTCTCCAGTGAACATCCTTGATCTGGACATTGAAACAGTGGAGGAGTACAAATGCCTGGGTCTTCACATCAACAACAAACTGGACTGGTCCACCAATACAAATGCACTCTACAAAAAGGGTCTAAGTCGCCTTCACCTGCTAAGGCAGCTGAGATCTTTTGGGGTGAACAGGTCTCTTTTAAGGACCTCACTGTGGTAGCGGCTGCTATCTTTTATGCTGTGGTCTGCTGGTGTGGGGGAATGGCAGAGGGGGACAGGAGGGAACCTAACAAAATGGTCAACAGGGCCAGCTCTGTCCTGGACTGTCCACTGAAGTCCAACAAGCAGGTTGAGGAGGAGAGGATGTTGTCTAAGCTGACATCCATTATGGATAACACCTCCCACTCATTGCATGAGACAGTACGAGCACTGAGCAGCTCATTCAGCAGTAGACCCCTACACCCACAGTGTAGGAAGGAGCGCTACCACAGGTCATTCTTACCGGCAGCTCTGAGACTCTATAACACAGTTTAGTACTGGTTATTTATGCATCACCTCTTTAATTGACATATTATCCGTTAAATTGCTGTTACTCATTTGCAGCTTGGTTGAACAGTGTATACTTCACCAGGATGATTCATTGTGAGTACATATCTCTGTACATTTTTAGACTTTCTTATACATTTTAGCCAGTTGAGGTGGCTCGGGCATCTAGTTAGGAATCCTCCCTGGTGAGGTTTTCATCCAACCGGGAGGAGACCCAGGACACGCTGGAGGGACTATGTCTCTCAGCTGGCCAGGGAACGCCTTGGGATTCCCCCGGAAGACCAGGCCCAAGTGGCTGGAGAGAGGGAAGTCTGGGCCTCTCTCCTTAGGCTGCTGCCCCCGCGACCTGACTCCAGATAAGCTGAAGAGAATGGATGGATGGATGGATGGATGGATGGATGGATGGATGGATGGATGGATGGATGGATGGATGGATGGATGGATGGATGGATGGATGGATGGATGGATGGATATTTTTATACATTTTCTGTACATACAAATTTTGTTTGATATATATAGAGCTATTTTGTGTCTTCTTCCTCTATGTTCCTTTTGCTATAAGAACTATGTAACACTTAAATTTCTCATTCGTGGAATAATAAAGGTTTATTCTATTCTAATCTGCAAAGTAGAAAGATCAAAGAATATTAGAAAAGATACATTGCAGACACCTAATTGTAGTTTTTATTGGGAGAGATCCTAGGTCTTCTATGACTCAGGGTGTGGTCACAGCGGCCACTGAGGTGAACTAATAACACACGTTTAAGTTAAGCCAACTGAGAAACTATGATTTGGTCCACTAGAATCAGACATGTCATGACATTGCTGCTGAAAGTGTCTAGTGTGTGCCTTTCATCCACTGAGTAGAACAACATTTGGTATTTTTAACATTAAAAGGACGTTTTAGGTTTATTGTCAGGTGTACATCGAGTTAAAACATTTTCCTGTTTGATCTGATCCTTTCTTTGCTGCCCATAATGAATGTAATGAAAGCACATTTTATTAGATTTACTTAATTTCTTCCCTGTGGAAAAAAGCCTGTTGATGAATGTTCTGAATGGAACCAAGCAGGATTTTTGTTCTCGGAAAGTTTTCAGTTGCAGAATCTTGTGGAATATAAACATCATGACTTCAGCTCTTTATTTTCTTACCATCAAATCACTCTTTTAAACATTCAAAGGAATCTTCCAAAACCATAGGTTTGGAAATGGGTTTGTGGTGTGGGTTTCTGGGAACTGGACTAGTGGCATGTCTTCTCTGTTAAGCCTTAGCTAACGTCTTGGTTTCGCTTGTATGAGCTGTTTAATTCTCGTCAGGCTTCATTCAAAGCAGCTGTGCAGCATTAGCACTGCTGTTCTCATTTGCAAAAAGTGGGATTGTTAGATTGGTGCTGAGAATGACGCTCAAAACCAAACCAACCCCAGAAATCACTCCCTAACCTCCTGTCCCTTTCAATTAGCCTTTCGCTGGCCCCGCCCCCAAAACGGCTTTTGTCCAATCACACATCGGGGCCGGCTTTGCCGACAGGCGACACAGCATGGGGCGCAATCTCTGGACAGGGCGCAAAATCGCAGAATAAAAAAAATGTTAAATGTATGTATTAATATTAAAGGTTCAAGCCCACATCAATGTACATTGTTAGAAATGCTATTAAGTAGCACAGCATGTGTGTAGTGTTATATTTTGTGAATTTAGTGACACTACCGTGTACAAGTGTGGAGTTTTTATCTTTTCAGCCATTTCTAGTGTTTATATTTGCAAACGGTCCCTGAGCGCTCGCAGCTGTTTCGTGTGGGGTGTCGGAAGCAGAGGACAGGAGGTTGTTTAGGAAAAAATGAGGTTGCAGCTTTTTCACTAACTTGCCACGATACTACAGAGGTATGTTATGTTTTATGACACTCTGATCAGAGTTATTGAACTGTAAATGTCGAATTTGTCAATATCTTGCCAACTTTACTGAGGTTGTAAACGATACGTAAACCTAGCGCCCACGGCGCCCCCCTCCTCCGTCTCATTAGCCTCTACCTGCTACTTGGGTCATTTCTGGTGAGTCAGCTAGCTCAACATGTCAAAACGTCCTAAATGATCAGGTGCCCAGAGGAGGAAAAAAGAAAAGAAGAGGAGGAAAAACACAACAAAGACAGAGGTAAGAAAATGTTACAGTAATGTTATCATGACATCATTTGTTAGCATCCTGGGGAGGCTTAACTAAGCTAATTTCTTAATATTGTAATGTTTGTGCAGCACTAAAGCAAGAGACACAATAGCACTAAAGCACAATCATATTTAGCTCTTCCCTGCTGAAAAAAAGCATAGGTCTTCCCAGCATACAGGTCCTTCTCAAAAAATTTGCATATTGTGATAAAGTTCATTCTTTTCTGTAATGTAGACTTTCATGTATTTTAGATTCATTACACACAACTGAAGTAGTTCAAGCTGTTTATTGTTTTAATATTGATGATTGTGGCATACAGCTCATGAAAACCCAAAATTCCTATCTCAAAAAATAAAAATTAGCATATCATGAAAAGGTTCTCTAAACGAGCTATTAACCTAATCATCTGAATCAACTAATTAACTCTAAACACCTGCAAACGATTCCTGAGGCTTTTAAAAACTCCCAGCCTGGTTCATTACTCAAAACCGCAATCATGGGTAAGACTGCCGACCTGACTGCTGTCCAGAAGGCCATCATTGACACCCTCAAGCAAGAGGGTAAGACACAGAAAGACATTTCTGAACGAATAGGCTGTTCCCAGAGTGCTGTATCAAGGCACCTCAGTGGGAAGTCTGTGGGAAGGAAAAAGTGTGGCAGAAAACGCTGCACAACGAGAAGAGGTGACCGGACCCTGAGGAAGATTGTGGAGAAGGACCGATTCCAGACCTTGGGGGACCTGCGGAAGCAGTGGACTGAGTCCGGAGTGAAAACATCCAGAGCCACCGTGTACAGGTGTGTGCAGGAAATGGGCTACAGGTGCTGCATTCCCCAGGTCAAGCCACTTTTGAACCAGAAACAGCAGCAGAAGCGCCTGACCTGGGCTACAGTGAAGCAGCACTGGCCTGTTGCTCAGTGGTCCAAAGTACTTTTTTCAGATGAAAGCAAATTTTGCATGTCATTCAGAAATCAAGGTGCCAGAGTCTGGAGGAAGACTGGGCAGAGGGAAATGCCAAAATGTCTGAAGTCCAGTGTCAAGTACTGTTACAACCCTCTTTAAGCGAGTGGTCTAGGAGATCAGGGTGTAACACAAAAAAAATAAAGAAAAAAAAATATGACTAATAGTCCAAAAGACCCACGAACTTGCTTTGTATAAATAAAGGATTTAATACATAAAACCAGGAGTTTTCACATACCAGAACCAAAAGAGGGCAGTATTTTAACTTCAGGGTCTCAAGGCCAAAATAACCACAACCCTTCTCTAAGGATAAAAGAAAATTACAATGCCTAAGCTGCACTAACTGGCCACAAAACAGGAGAAAAATGGGTATCAAAGAAACTGGCAGAGAAACCCTACCAACTTCCCAACTAACAAAACAATAAGCTAATGCATCCACCAATTTACAACAATGTCCACTAAATAACACTGATATCACAGTAGCTCATGCTACTCAAGTTTTAACACCATCACACCATCACTGCCACAGTCTGTGCCCAGGGGTAAGGGGGGCAGCGCTGGCTGGCTGGAGCTTTTATGCAGGTCCACTGATGAGGAACAAGTGATCCCAGCTGTGCACCAGGGTGTGGCAGCGGATCTGCAAACAAACACAAAATAGGAAGCTCTCTCTCTCAAGAGAGCCCCTATAGGTCACGGGACGTAACAAGTACCCACAGTCAGTGATGGTCTGGGGTGCCATGTCAGCTGCTGGTGTTGGTCCACTGTGTTTTATCAAGGGCAGGGTCAATGCAGCTAGCTATCAGGAGATTTTGGAGCACTTCATGCTTCCATCTGCTGAAAAGCTTTATGGAGATGAAGATTTCATTTTTCAGCACGACCTGGCACCTGCTCACAGTGCCAAAAACACTGGTAAATGGTTTACTGACCATGGTATTACTGTGCTCAATTGGCCTGCCAACTCTCCTGACCTGAACCCCATAGAGAATCTGTGGGATGTTGTGAAGAGAAAGTTGAGAGACGCCAGACCCAACACTCTGGATGAGCTTAAGGCCGCTATCGAAGCATCCTGGGCCTCCATAACACCTCAGCAGTGCCACAGGCTGGTTGCCTCCATGCCACGCCGCATTGAAGCAGTCATTTCTGCAAAAGGATTCCTGACCAAGTATTGAGTGCATAACTGAACATAATTATTTGAAGGTTGACCTTTTGTATTAAAAGCACTTTTCTTTTATTGGTCGGTTGGAATATGCTAATTTTTTGAGATGGGAATTTTGGGTTTTCATGAGCTGTATGCCACAATCATCAATATTAAAACCAATAAACGGCTTGAACTACTTCAGTTGTGTGTAATGAATCTAAAATATATGAAAGTCTAATGTTTATCAGTACATTACAGAAAATAATGAACTTTATCACAATATGCTATTTTTTTGAGACGGACCTGTATGTTGTGTTTTGGTGCTGGTCCAGTATCCTATCACCAGCATCCCATACTGGACCAGCATACCAGCACTAAAACACAACATATGCTGGTAATCAGTTATGCTGGTCTATGCTGGTTTTTTCAGCAGATTACCAGTGGTTTATTAAAGCTGTTAAACAGCTGGGGTGATCTGCATCTCACTAGCTGCACATCCAGCTCTCACAGACTGTAAACATTACCCTAAAGCAACAGTAACAGAGCAGCAGCATCATGAACACGTTACAATAACCACTTAGGGCCATTTAAATGTTTATAAATATTTACAGATGTTTTCATGTTTTGTGTTCTGAGAATTTGGTGTTTCATAATAACTCCTAATAATTATGTGATGATCCTTAATAATTTCTGATAAATTATTATCAATTCTATATATATATATACATTTTTTTTTTTATTATTTAAAAAGGAAACTTAATTAGGAACTTTTTACTCCAGTGTCTATATATAAATATATATATATATATATATATATATATATATATATATATATATATATATATATATATATATATATATATATATATATATATATAACATTTTTTTATTATTATTATTATTAGTTTTTCATTTTAATGAAAACTTGATTGTGCTGTGTGGTGTGCAGAGAAGGGGTAAGGGTTAGGGTGTGTGTGTGTGTGTACAAAATGTTTTAATCTGTAAACATTGTTGTTGTTTTTTATATGTAAAGCACTTTGTGCTGATTTTATCATGAAAAGTGCTGTACAAATACAATTTAATTTCATTTAATGCAATTAAACACATTCACCCCGTATTTATAAGACCTAATTGGTGCATTTAACTGGATCTTTAATTAGCCTTTTGCCGATCCCACCCCCCTTAGTTACTGTTGCTAAGTCCGACAATAAGTGGGTCAAACACTGACCAGCTCGGCAGATTTCCGCGATGGAAAAAAGTAGACAGATGCGTGTCAGCAACATTTTTTGAAGCAATTCCTCCTCAATATCATCCAGATCGAGGCAAAAAGGGTTACAGTATGTGGAGGGATATATTAGTGTCGGCTCCACTGAGTGAAGCGTAGCAGGGAACAAGGAGTTTGGAGAACGGGACAAGGCGGCGTCCGGGGACGCATGGATCCGAGGAGCGGAGGTGTCCCTGTGAGCTGTCAGATGATCTGAGCTGCAGGCAGCTCTAACGGAGAAGATCATCCCTGCAGCCAGACTTGAATCTGCATGGATTTGAATTATTTTATTTACTGAAATTTTATTTGTTTGGGAATCTGAACTTTTTGACGTACAAGATCAATCAACTAAATGACACATGTAAATGCAGTAATGCCAGATCATTGTGTTCACTTTTATCTGCAAAACCTAAAAGATTCAGATTTCCTAAAAGTTTTTACTTGGTTGATGATTTTATGGCAGAAGCTGAAGAAACAGGCTCACTGTAAAGGACGTCCACTCTGAGACGCTGCAGAACTCCACTGAAAGATTTTAACAAAATAATTAGATTGCCATCTGTTGGAGTGCTGCTGCAAAAACAAGTGGACCCAAAAATATCCACATTTAAATGTATGTGTGTGTGTGTGTGTGTGTGTGTGTGTGTGTGTGTGTGTGTGAACTAGACTTTGTGGAGCTGAAGAACAACTCTGACGGCTGTTTTAGCTGCCTTTTATTTAACAAGTTCCCATGCATTTTATTGTTCTTATCTCACGTATCTAAACATGTCCATGCTACTGTGGTGTGAGTCAGAAATGCTCCCAGTGAAACCGGCGTGTTTGCATCTTTACAACAGCAGTTTGTGTGACTGATGGTCTGGTTTTCATTATTTCACTGATGTCCAACTTCTGACTGCATCTATTCATTGGGTGGCCTCGTCAACAAATAACGATCATGTTTGTCCAAGTTCCTGTTTGTAATTATTAATGAACAGTATTCCAGCTAATCACAGAGTGAAGTGAAGATCACGCTCATTTTGATGCAGATTTGAAGAACAACACAAGTACCCCAAACCCGAGTGTATCTAAAATACATTTTAATCTTGCTGAAATTGGTTTTCACAATATTGTTTACAATATTAATCCATTTTCATTCTCCTCATCCTCGTTTGGGTCTTCTTCAGCATCTCGAAACAGAGCTCTACAATCATGTAAATTGTTTTACATCAAGGCACAAGACAACAGCCGTTGTGGGGGGGCCTTGGGTAGGCGGGTGTTTAATGGCGTCCCTCTGGTAGACATGAAAGCAGGCTATCTTTGAGAGGACTGTGCACGGTTGGAGATGTAGAAGCATGTCGTGTTCAGGAAGAGGAGTGATGGAAATTTACTCTAAGGAAGTGAAAGATTCAAAATAAAATGCTGTTTTCATTTTATTCATGTATAAAAAAGAGTAACTACATGGGGTGGTGTTTTCTTACGGAGTTCATTTGTTCATAAAGTAAAGTGCTTTTTTCTTTTTTTTGACTCCTACTTGCCAAAAGCAAAAGGTTTTTCCTAACAGGGTGGACATGGGGATGACATGTCTGCTGTTTTTCTGTAACAATGTGAACGAGTGAATAAAGGGACAGTTCAAGATTTTCTGCTTAATTTTGCTTCTGTTGATTTTTTGTTCACAGGTTTTTTTCTGATGATTTGAGTCAGGTTTCGACCTCTGAAAGACAGAAACACAGAAAACGAGACAATTAATTTAACTAAATTTTTCTCTAGAAATGAGTGTGTGTGTGTGTTAGTGATCTGTGTGTGTTTACCGTTTTCCCTGAAGGTGTCTGGAGCGCTCACATCTGGGCGCTTCTCCTTCGCCTGCCGAAGGCCTTGGCTCCCACGTTGGTGGGGACGAAGTTGCTGCTGCCCATTCCTCCTGATCGGCTGAGGAAGTCCGCCAGGCGGTGGGTCACGCAGGTCGCTGTGTTGCAGGCTCGCTTCTGTGCTGTAACACTGCTTCAGGAGATCAAACGGGTTAAAACATGGATGCAGCGTGACACCCACCAACAAAACAGACTCACACACCACACAGGAAATGTGTAGAGCTGGAGATATTCGTGTCCTTACCTTCAGACTTGTTGGGAGCTTCTTAAAACATTTTTATGACTTTTTTATGATAAAATCTTCTTAATGATTTTTAAGAAAAGAATAAACTAAGGCTTCCAGTTAGAAAAATATGTTTATTGAACAACGAACATGGTGTTGCATGAGTGAATCATTTATTAATGACTAGTGATTGCTCTCAAATCGTAACTTTCAAGGCTTTTAGATATCAGACACAGCACATAGAATTACTCCTGAAATACATTAAATGAAGTCTGATTATCTAAGATGAAAGGAAATAAAATATTCTCTGCCAGTAAAAAGAGGAAAAACAAAAAGGAAAGGAAAGGAAAGTCATATTTTTCTCATGTCAGTCGAGCAGGAAAAGTTGGCATGCACTTGTCAATATGAAACATACAGGGAGGAAACCGGGATGAGGAGAGGAAGAGGACGGGAGAAGGGAAGAGGAAGGGAAAACGAAGAAGGGAGGAGGAGGGTTAGATGCTGTCAAACATCTCGCCGTAGCTTGCATAGCTGTCGCTCCCGGGAGCGCTGCGCTTCTTGCCGGGCGTTCCTGCTCCCACATTCGTGCGAGGGAATGTTTGCAACTTGTGCAGCTCCTGAGACAGTTTGCCCAACACGCAAGTGCTGAGGTTGGAACAGCGCTTGGTTAGGGGCCTGTCCATGCTGTTGGGGAGGGGACACACAGAACACATGCAGAGAACAGGCTCATAGATGTGGGAAAACATGCAGGTAGAACATTCTTTCATCTGTTGTCTTTTCTTTGTTCACCCCCACCCCCCCATGCATCCGTTTCTCATGCCATCACCGCCGTATACAAAAACAAAATAAAAACATCTCCAACCCCTTATAGGATCATGCTATCAGACACGATTTTTAATCATTCAAAGAACCTGTCATCCATCCCATCATGCATACCCCCCCCCCACCCACACACACACACCCCCCATCCTCAGAGAGTCCTGCATCGTTCTACACAAACAGAACAAACCAGTCTCCTTCCACGTTCATGCAGCTTCCTGTAGCTGGCATCATGCACACGTTTCCAGTCTGAGTACATACCCAGCAGGCAGTATTAGTCCGGTCACACAAAACCAAACTCATCCATGCAGGAGAAGGGTCATGACAGAGAATACGCGTTTGTTGTTTTTATTTTATCATCTTAAGTTCTTGTTTTCTACTCTGGTGAGAAGTACATACCTCTCTGAAGTCTCAGAGGAGTCAAGATGAAGCCACACTTGTGTTAAAGTGAAACCAGAATGTGATCAAGCCCCATACCGTATCCCAAACATAACCTGTCCATTTTATCTTTCTATAAACCAGGAAGTGCAGTGTAACCTTTTAGTCTTTCCTGCTTTATTAAAACATTTTTTATTAACGGTTAAGTCAGTCGGAGTCATGTACCTGTTTCCTTCAGTCGCCTGCTGCTCCAGCTCCTCTGCCGTCATCTGGACAAACTCCTTGACGATGGCGTTTAGTAACCTTCGTGCCTCATAGTCCGTGAGCGTGACTCGATCTGACATGGACTCTAAACCTGGTCTGTGGTTAGAGGGTAAATGGAGGAGAGTCAGAAGTCATGCGGGATAGAATGTAAATCCTGTGGTGTAGAGTTATCACCTCTAGTTAAAAAGTAAATGTATGGGATGTTGGGGTGAGGTGGGGGAGCAGGAGGACGGATGGGGAAAGGTTGGGGGAGACGTCATCACCTCTGAAAGGGATGATGCCTGAATCAGAGGGCCGGCGGCCAACATGGGGGGGAAACAATCTGCGGAAAGTGCCCCATTTGAGAGGGGGGCTGGTGTCCAAGAAGCTTTAGATTTATTATAAAATCGATAGCTTCATGAGAACGGTCCAGGGAGGGGCTGGGATCCAGACTCCTATAGATATATAGGGCTCATTTATCCCCCTCTAAAGTAAACCACTCCTTTTTTATATGCGTAGGAATTATTTTAAAAGTTAAACTCCATCCAATTTCATCCATTTGGATAAAAAGCAGAAAAAAAATCTAATGCCAATTTAAAGTCTTTGCCTAACATTAAGAAAATAACGATGTTCAAATCTTCCTACATCACATTCTACCTGAGAGGGTTTTCCATCCTCCTGCCCACCAGTTGCATGCTTAGTGTTAAATGAGATAGGAGTGCATCTCACCTGGCAGGGGCGGCTTGTGAGCAGTACATCTGGCAAATGACCAGGGCATAGGCAACAAGGAAAGCAGAGATCTTCAGCATAACCATGGTCCCCTAAACAACGAGAAACACGTCAGCTTCTTGTCCACAAACCCCCCAAAAGGCATCAACTCTACTTGCTTCTTGTGATTCCTCTTGTGCTGTGGGGAAGAAGTTGAAAAGTGAGTTTAGTTCTGCCCCTACACCTCCTGCTGAACATCCTCACGCACACGACAATCTCTTCTACTCTTCTTCATCAAGACGCGCTGTTCCTTAATATCCAGCAGAGAGCACAGGACATGTAGTTCTGTCATGTCAAACGCAGCAGGTCCGGGATTGTGACATGCCTGCAGGTATCGGTGTGCGTGTGTGTGTATGTGTGTGTGTGTGTGTTGGGAGTGGGGGGGGTCATAGACTGAGCAGTGTCGGTAGCACTTGGTTCGTTCTGGAAGAGGGGGGGTGAAAAGCAAGGTGGTGAGGGTGGTCCAAGCTTGCCAACTCCCCGAGGGACCAGTGCATTAGTGTAATGAGCTCTCTCTCTCTCTCTCTCTCTCTCTCTCTCTCTCTCTCTCTCTCTCTCTCTCTCTCTCTCTCTCTCTCTCTCTCTCTCTCTAGCACACACACACAACGCTGGTCGCTTCTGCCCATCTCTCTCTCTCTATCAGGGTGTTCTTTACATCAGCTTCTTTGCTTTTTCATGATCCTCACTTCCCTTCTCTCATGCTTTTGTCCTCCCCACTCTCTTCGTCTCAGCCCTAGTTGGTCAAGAAGAATAAGTGACCTTACCAACACGGATGGTTCTGATCTGGAGAATACCTGCTACACTCTATCCTCATCTGAAACACCAGCTCACCCTCTCAGCCTACATCAACATCTTTAAGTCTGCACTCACAAGTGAGAGTCCAAATGCAACCCGTTGCATGAAAAAGTAGAAAAAGTCAACACTTACCTTCCGTGAGAATTGCCCAGCAAAAAAATAATATATATCTCTACAAATCTCTGTGCAAAACACAATAAGTTGTCTTTCTCTGAACTTGCAGAACAACTCTTGAATCTGTTGCATGCAGCGCCAACCACCAGCCTATATATCCCACCACTTGGATTTGTGCATTGACTGTGTAGGTGTTTAATTATCTGTCGGCAGCCAATCACGTCGCATTGATGCTAAGACAAGCCAATGGGAAGCCTCCCCTCAGTCTTGGCTCACCAACAAGGGACACAGCGTTTGTGTTGACGTCATTGCTCAGTCACCAAGTGCTCCATTCACAAAAACCACCAGTCACTTGGACCATTTGCCACCCCCCTTCCAAAAAAAATATTTGCATTGATGTCATTAATTCAATAGGAGGCGAATCAAGCTGGTGTCTGCACAGAAGCCCATCAGCAATAAATATTCTTAAAACTTTTCCAAAAACATTACATTTTATGCTATATCTCAAATGCCAAATCAATAAGGACACCCCCACCCCAGCCCAACACCACCCTCCTAACAAATGAGCACTTGCAGGCGGGGCCATCTGCTGGGGAGGGAAGTATACTACAGAATGACGCACTCCTGGACCTTCATTCATACCGCTGCTTGGATAGAACCAACTTTGAAACTCAGCAAAGGCCACCTTAAATCAGCCTGTTAACAATTAAGTTTGGGGAAATAACTAATAGGAACTAAAAGTTTCAATTTAACCATTTTCAAAGAGAATTTTATATCTTATTATTGGTCCGCTCAATACATTTTCCCTCTCTCACTGCCAGTACTGCCTGTTTCCAGGAAAGTGAAAGCAAAGTACGGCAACCTGTCTTTTCCCCAGAGTGAAACCTGGAACCATATTAAGATAATAAAGTGATACCACAGCCAGTCCAGTAATGATCAGTGTTGCCGGGGCCTCCTCCCACACACCGAGCAAACGGCCAATCGATGCCAGAGCCGTTTCTCAAAAGCAATTACACAAATATTTGTTGTGTGTAATTGTGTCAAGCCCTACCTATTCATTTGGCCTGTGTTCCTGTGTGTGCGTGTGTGTGTGTGTGTGTGTGTGTGTGTGTGTGTGTGGTTCTGCATGAACTGTTTTGACAAATCAAGCTTGAGATATGTGTATATCTTTCTGTGTGTACTCATCTCTGCAGAGCAGATAAATTGAATGAATGTTCAGTGTGTGTGTGTGTGTGTGTGTGTGTGTGTGTGTTTGTGTGTGTGTGTGTGTGTGTGTAGGGCTATATGTCAGAGTAAACGAATGGGAGGGGTTGCGTCTCCATGTCTGCGTCATAGAGGTACCCCATTAGACAGGATGAGCCTTTTAGTGCTATTGAGCCACATGGTTTAGCCTTGTCAGCCACTAAATCACTGCTGAATAGACAGTTACCGGGCCTCCAGCCACATCTTTGCACTTGTTTTGTAATCTGCATATTTGGAACCCTGAGAATCTTACAGTAGACTCATATCTACTGAGAATTTTCCTTAGTTTTTACTTTAGTCTCAGACGTGAAAGGGTTTAAAAGTGTTTTTCCGACTTTCTTGAAGTGTGTTTCTGTGAAACAGTTATGAACTGACAACATCTTACCTGTAGTTCAGTTCTCTCCAACCCCAGTTCTCTAGAGCTCCTATCCAGCATCTTTTAGACCAGGGGTTTTCTTTGAGGACCCACTTGCTCGTGTCCAAGACAAGCTAGGACCCCCAACCCCAACTCCTACACGCATAAACACATTAAATGTGATTGTTTACAAACTTTATACACACATACAGAGTTATAACTTTTATATGGCTTTCTGATTATACTATAGGGTGTGTTATTGGGATTTTATAAATGTAATTTTTGCAAATAAAATCTTGGTAACCTCACAACCTTAGCAAAGACAAAATTGTAGGGACCCCCTTGGGGGTCCCGACCTCCAATTTGGGAACCCCTGTTTTAGACCCTGTGCACATGGAGCTGGGTATCCAACAAAAACAAAAAATTCTATCATTTGGTCTGTTGTCCATATGAAAGTGAAGATAAACGGCACCAAAAACGATTCTTTCAAAAACTCAGACCAAAGTGGAGATTTGCTAATTCTCTGCTGTCAGCATTGCTTGTGGACGTAAATATCCAGAGTTTCGGGTTTCGCTACGTCACTGCTCACGATAAAAATGCTCTGACATCACATGTGCAGCTGTGTTTACACTCACTTCTTTTTACAAGCTCAGTTCCTGCTCTGTGTAGAAGACCACAGGTGAAGCATGACGCTAAGGACGGGTTTTGCCAACCTCACATCCAAGGAATGTTTTTCAGCAAAGACACCGATTTGGGGAACTACTGCCACCTTCTTCTTCTTCTTTTAGGTTAATGGTGGATTGCAAGCAACTGAAGGTGCAAACCGCCACCTACTGCACCTGAGTGTGCAACGTCACATCACTGTACTAACTCGTCCATATCAGCTGCATTTCCTCAAATAGCGAAGAAGGGCTTTCGTGGTTATAACTGCTCCCTCCTCTTTTCAATCCATTCCCAAAATTCCTACCAAAGACCACTCCCTCCCTGTATTTTGCACCGTGCTCATCAGCATCCTTTCATTGACATACGTAACAGAGCATCAGGACATGTTTGACTGTTTCTGTGAGCCCACAGTGACAGCCGTCTGGACTTTCCTTCTTCCCCATAATGAACATGGTACTGTTAAATCCTGTATGGCCTATCCTGAGCCTCGTCATAACTTCAACCCTTCTCGTACCTTCCCTGCATGTTTTACAAAAATATGTGTGTACCGTTGTTTCGCTGCTGCAGCACATTTGATTCAATGGTTGAATTACCTGTTCAGCAAGACGCTAGCTCTGCAGGAGCCTGATTAATCACCACTGATTCAAATTAGGTGAGTGTTTCTACAACAGATCAAATATACATGTAAGGTTGTACAAAAAATCAGCAAAAATTCGACAAAACATCCCTTTTAAATTGAACTGCTTAGTTAGTCTGTGGTTAGACATGTGAAAGTTGGAAAAATTACCTAAAAGAAACAACAAATTAAGCTGGTCTGAACTAAAACGATAGAATTCCTAGAACTGATTCATGAGCTGAAAAGTAGTCACAGAGCTGTTTGGTATCAGGGTGTGTACCACACTGAACACGGATCACAGAAAGTTGAGAACACAGTTGTCTCAGGAGATTAGAAAGACTATAAATGTGTTAAAGGGAAAGGCTAGAAGACCATCTCCAGGAAGCTACAGGTGAAACTGGAAAAAATAGAACATTGTGTAAAAGTCCATTTATGTCAGTAATCCAGCTTAGACTGAGAGACCATCTAAAGGCTCAGGAACCCTTTGCATGTGTTCTGGATTCATTAGCTGATTGGAGTGTGAGACTTTGAGCCCACAATATTGAACCTTTTCACTATATTGTCTAATATTTTGAATGTGGGGTTTTCATCAGCTTCATCACCATAATCATCACAATTATAATAAATAAAGGCTGGAAGAATCTGGCTAGCTCACATTTCAGATTCACCTTTTAAGCTGAAATCCTGACATAAATGAACTTTGGCACAATATTTAAATTTTTCAATTTAACTAGAAGATCATCTCCAAGCAGCTTTATTTTCATATTTCTACAATTGGCTCCACATGACTGTAGACAACCATAAACACACCTGAGTTGAACACATCTCTGTGGTTTTCAAGAGAAACCATCATTTTAGCCCAGACCAGTTTCATTCTGTTGAGCCACTGCTTTGAATTAGAATTTTTTTGTCACATTCAAAGTTCGTCTGTCTTCTTCCAATTTTAACAGGAGCTAGTGACTATATGTCATACAAGAGCACTTGCATTGTGTGTGTGTGTGTGTGTGTGTTACTCTATCTACCATATACATGCCTCCATGCATGAGCTCGCTCCTTTAGCGTGGGCGTTACTTTTGGTTCATCTGCATCATACTTCACCCTAGGGAGCCGCGTACACGAGCCACCTCGACTCCTGCAAAGTTTTCCCTCAGTTCCTGAAAAACTTCTGAGCGCCGAGTCAATACAGTAACCTTTAAAGCAGGGCCTCCCTCAGCTGAGATCAACACACCCTGCCCAGAATAAGTCATTACCGTGGACACTACTTCCTGTCGTAGCTGTGGGATTATTGGATGTGGATAAATGTGCTAAAAGTCACATTCATGGCTCACCTATGTTGGTCCAATCAGGGATTTCATGTGGAAATGTAACAAAAACTGTTCACCTGCTGCGATGACACAGACACACACCGGTGATGCTATTGATGTTACTGAAGGAGGAAGACTGACACTTACAGGGCTCATTAGAGGGCTGATGTGTTGTATGTAAACATGGTGCTTTTATTTTCCTGGAAACCTAGAATTATTCTGTTAGACATCAAGCACACTAAATACATAAAGGTGTGTCTTTTACAGACATTTACATTTTATGATTTAATTATTTTATACAAGAATCCACAGTGTTCTCATGCAAGGCCATCCATATACCTGCCAGTGAAGCTATCAGTCTGACATGGTAAAAGGAATGATATTGACAGCTTCACAGATACATCCTGCATCAAGTCTGAGTTTAACCCTTAGAGGACCACACTATGAAATAATGAAAATGTTCTTTTGCATATTTGAATGATTTTTTAGATGTATTTTTATCTCACAATAACTTGTGTCAGACTTGTGCAGGTCTATTGTGCACCTGTGATCTTCTCACTTGCTTTGCAAAGGTATGTCCTTTATTAATTTTATTTATTTATTTTCATTTTTTTTTTCACCGTTGACATATAGGCTACATTACTTCTCCTGCTAGATAACAGGTCATAGTTTCATACATGAAAAAATAACATTTTGTTTATGTGGAAGTAGCAAAGGCAACAATTCAGAAAAAAATAAAAACAAATGTCTACATGTTTCTGGTTAAATTATTATATATTCAATGAATCAAATCAGAAAGCCACACCTCACACATGCTGGGAAAGTGGAGTCATCAGACAGAGCTAATGCAATAGTCTGATGTATCATAAGGTTGAACACTACATAATCACTTAGCTCCATACACAATAGATAAATCCCTTTTCGTTCCCTTCCCCCCTCTTCCACAGTTAGATTGAAGTTTGCAGACTGACATTAATTCAGTGCAGATCCGGTTAGCATTCAAACTAGCGCCATATCAACCTTGGGTAATTATTATTATTATTTCTCTTGATTAAATGATTCGTTTGGCTGTAGAGTCCAGGGGAAGACCTTAGGGGAATAAAAACAAAGCTCTGGGGAGAGGATATTGGACAGCAGGGGGTAATCTTTACACTATACAAAACATGTTAATGAACTTCTTTACACAAAATTATTTCAGCAGTTAAAGTACCTTCCAAAATGAGCCTTTTTAGGGCTCTGTCACTTTAATAAAAACAAGCTGTTGCTGGCCACGCCCACCTCTCCCCCTGCAGGCTTCTATCTGACCAGCTCCAAAATCCTGGAGGGACTTGAACTAGAGCTGCTCCTCCTCTAGCATTGACAAGGGATTCTATTCTCATTTTCCATATTGTGACATCACTATTAGGGACTTTTTAGGCATATAATTACCTAACATCACATAGCTCCTATCATGCATGCTAATTTTTTAACCATTTTCTGTGCAAAATGACAACTACTTCCATTTAAGTCAGTAACAGGAAAAGAGCCATGTCTAATCTGTCTCCAACAGTAGCTGAATCGCATTCTCCCTAAGCCAGGATGTGTTTATTAGTTAGTAATGTATTTTTCTTCTGTACATTGCAGATAGGGTGTTAAAACATTTATACAGATCTTCAGATAAGAAAAGCAAGCCTTGGGTGAAGAATTTTGTTTTTGTTTTAGCTACGGTCTGTGAGGACAACATGCATTCGCTACAGAGGGCACATTTCTACTTCACAAGTTGTGCCAAATAAACTAAAATATCTTAAAAACTTTACCTCAGATCTGTTATGTTTTGACATTTTGAGGAAGAGGAGAAGTAGCTGAAGAGTTTGATGTATAATATGTGTATGGTATAGAAAAGTTGGGTCATTGAAAGACTGAAAACCAATATCGATATTTTACGATATTAAATTTTAATGCCGATATTAATGGCAAACCGATAGTATCAAATATCCCTAAAACCAACCTGATCCTGTTTGAAAGTAACCCCTGAACCCACTAACAGGGTGTAGTACAACTGGATCCAGTGTTAATGCTTAATGTTAATCGCCAACGAGTCTCATCAGTGTGGAATCATTTTGTCCCACTCTTCTTTACAGAATTGTTTAATTCAGAAACAATGGAGGGTTTTCCAGCATGGACCTCCACTTCAAGGCCATTTTGGGGCCCTAAGCTGAATTTTATTTTGAGCCCCTCTCCAGACTTTACTTTGCTTAAAACACCAAATTAAATCATCAGCTTGAGAAAGCCTAATATGTACATTTATTGATAAATTTACAGAGAAACGTAAAGTTCTTCCTGATTCGTTGAGCTGAAATTGCTCTGACTGCTGTCCTCAGATGATAAAACACAACTTACCCAAAGTTACTGCATGCAATGCCACTAAAAAAACTGGACCAGCCCTTTAACCTAGACAAACAAACCATATTGTGTAGAAGTAAGCTAATTGCCCCTGCCTGTTTTCACTCACTTGTCATATCAAGTTTCCTTTTAAATAGTCCACCTCTCAGTGTGTGAAGGTTTGAACGCACAGCCTTGAATAATCCCTCATCAGGGTTTTATTCCAGCCTCCCATCGCAGCAGCATAAACCACATAAATATGATCTTGTGTGATTTAGCGTGCCACTCAAATATTGAATGATGTCATGTTACCATAATGGAAAATCGAGGTGAACAACAGTGTGCTTTATTATTAGTTAACCCCTATGTTTGTTTAAGGCAAGGCTCTCTGCTGACAGGTGGTGTTGGCATGCTTTCCACCTACATAAAACCATTAGACTCAAGTTAGCTTCGTATCGGAAATCGGATCTTCATCAGATATTTGTTCTTTTCCTTTCAATAAACTTTAAAAAAACAGCAATTAAAATAAGAGTAATGAGCACATTTGGGATCCTTGGAAGAGGAACACATTCAGCTCACTCCCAAATGGCTCCCAAGACTACTGTTAGTAGTATTAAAGACCCGGCATTTCTCCAGGGAACACACATTGTTTTGCCCTCCTGGTGTTTTTTCACAAGCGGCTGTCACACTTGGTAGTGGTGAAAACCTGAATGTAGTCCACTTAAGTTGGGAACTGCTAAGGAGGTTTGTGATTGGTTGATTATTTCTTTGTTGTAGCAAATGTATTGCTTGGAAGGAAATCTTCTATTGTTGGAGAGCCGGATCCTGTCACCTTTACTAAAAGGTATGGATTGTACATGAGTGGAATGAGCAACACTGCTAAATGTGTTGATAGCACCCCAAAACGATGTGAAAATCCCCGGTAACAGGAATAAAATTATCAAAGCAGTGTTGGGGGATTTACTCAGACATCAGCGCCAGCTTATTAGTCTGATACTAGGTCAAAAACTAGATGTATTAGATCAGAGTTGTTAATAATGCGCATTAATAATATACAGAAACTGTTCATCAGCAGCAGTGAGACAGAGAGCATCGAAAGGGTCACAGCAGGAGCGGATTGAATCTATACAGCCCTGCTCACCGTCGGGCATTTCTCAGTCAGTTAAGGCCGAGTCCATCCAGATTAATCCCTTCCTGAGGAGAAAGGAAAACGAAAAAGCACTTAAGCCATTATCCAGCTGCAGCCTCCTGTAATGGCTCTCAATCTTCAGATCTAATCAGTGGCTCGCCATCACAATGGAGGCTCGCCACCTGATTAAATGCAGGTTCAAGTGGTGGAACTAGTGTCACTTTGTGGTTTTAAATGGAGGAGGACTGGAGAGTGTTTAAACACCTGGAGCTGAGCATTCATCTGAATCATCAGGAACAGGTTAGAGAGGAGGCGGCTCTGGCAGGTGTGGACGGTCCTGGACTTATTGTTGTGTTTGTTCAACTGTTAGAAATAGTGGATGTGGAAAAACATTAACATCATCGTTTCAGGAAGCATGTAAAATGTCACGGACGTAACGACCGAAGAGGGTGGGTGGTTCTGCACTTCCAGGCGTTTGCTGTTCCTCGTTTGCAGACATTAAGCAGATTACATGAAATTGTTGAAACTTGAAAGCATCAATCAGGACTCAGCAGCATGTGAGAGATGTTGCCTCAGCCCCCCGGCTCTGGCTGGTTCACTGTGTGAACCCCCGCCTGTGTTTATCTCATTCATTCAAAGCAAAGGAGAAAAGGGACCTTTTAGCAATCGATAGTTCAGACACTTACAAATACTGTTCGTTTACCAAGAAACACTAAGCAGAGTTTGTGCTTCCGAAAAGTGCCTCTCACAGCAATTCAACATGATTACTAGAGGATGAATGAAGTGACGTGATGAGCAGAAAGATGGTGGAATTAGATGCTAGCTGTGCGCTGGAATATACTTGCCAGATAGACTCAATAAAACACTGTGGCAATCATTTTTATTGCTTTATTTAGTTCACTGTTTTCTAATAAAAAAAAACCCTGATGCTAATGCAGGAAAAGCTGTGCTGGTTTCACGTGGGTTAGATCCTCACAGCTGAAGCTGGACAGCACAGAAGATGGAGGAGAGCATCACAAATTTCCACCCACAGCTTCAGAATTAAATAGTTTTCTAATTTCATAAACCACTGATTTTTTTGTCTACATATTAAATTCAGTTCATCTACGAAGAACTTGTTTCCAGCACAAGTCAGCAGAGATCTAGTGTTTAGCTGGTTTTAAAGGTCCTGACTGAGGACACCAAGGTAGTCAGGCCTCTACAATTGGAGCTCCTGTGGGGATTCCAAGCATCCTGAATATCACCATGTCTTTTGATATATATATTTTTTTGTCTGTTTACTATTTGTTATTTTAGTAATCTGGCCAACATCGCTTATTTTTACATGTGCTATGTGATCCAATTAAAAAGAAAAATCACCAGATTGCATCATCTGAACTTTTTTTCCCATCCTAAACAAACACAAGCCAATGGCAACTGCAGAAAAAGACAAACTCCTTCATCAGGGGGGAAACCCCCAGCAGAACCAATACCAGGCACAGGGCAGCCTTCTGCCTGATGTCATGTTTTAGGAAGATGAGGATCCACTCACACTGGTGAGTGAGCTTCTCGGAGGCCACCAAGAAGGTAAAAACTCAAAACATAGAGATGGCAGGGGCTGGGAAACAGCTCCTAACATAAATGTGGGTTGGAACACAGGAAACAAGGGACCAGGAGGCGAAGACACAGGGAGCTGGGACACAGGAGGCTGGAACTCAGGAAGAGACACAGGAGGCTGGACCTCAGGAGGAGGTGGGAACACTGCTGACAGGAATGCAGGAGGCTGGGACACAGGAAACGGAACCCCAGGAGGCGATGGCTGCAGGTCCAGGAAGCTGGAATCCCTGCATTAGGTGGCACAGCAGGAGCTTTTGTAGCAGGTGGCTGGAGCTTGGATGAGCCTTCTCGGCACTGAGGCAGCTCTGCTTGGACCACCTGCGGCTGTGACGCAGAACCCCGGAAGCAGTAGCTCAGAAGGTAGAGCGGATTGTCCAGTAATCTGAAGGTTGCGGGACTGATCCCGGCTCTCGGCAGAGAAAGCTGCTGTTGTGTCCTTGGGCAAGACATTTAACCCACCTTGCCTGTTGGTGGTGGTCGGAGGGACTGATGGCGCCTGTACTCGAAAGCCTCGCCTCTGTCAGTGTGCCCCAGGGCAGCTGTGGCTACATTGTAGCACCAGTGTGTGAATGTGTGTGTGAATGGATGAATATTACTAATTTACAAATGGCCTTTTTACACTACAGTCAGTTCAGCATGGCCTGGTAGGCTCATGCATTTACATTGGCTTTGCCCGTGCAAAGTCCCAAGTAGTATCCTCGTCATCCTCCATTGTTTTTAACCATCTTTTCCCACTCGTCTGTAACTACACAAACTTTCCTGCATTACTTTTAGGCGGAGCATGCCCATGTATTCACCTATGGCCACGTTCGTGAGAAGGCAATGTAAACACAACCAGGCCGCGCGGGGGCAGGCTGTGCCCACCCAGGCCAGGCCAAACTAACTAGTGTAAAAAAGCCAATAGGAATGCAGGTCAATGATGGCACAGGCTTTTGGTATGCTACATTAGACATCCCAAGCTGCCTATATTCAATAACAACAAGGTAAATGTGGTTTTAAATTCTAGGACCACTTTAAGACCTTGAGTAATGGAGCCTTTTCTTTGGTGCGATGACTCTGATGCACCGTATGCAGAGTGACTCCGCCTGGATGAGCCGTCAAAAATCTGGGCAGAAGCTTGCTGTTCATTCAAAGTATTCTAAAGAAACTTGGCTCTCATATTTGGAGTCATTTCAGATTCAATCACACTTGATCAACTTGGACTGCATCCGCTGGTATTTATAGAAAGTTAAACGTTATGCGGTTAAACAGCCTGGCTGAAACCCAAGAGTCTGCCATTATTTCTGCCACTGCAGCAAAGCAGAGTTGAAAAGTCCTGGCTCAAAAAGCACTCAAGGCACCGAGCACTGAAACTTGGAAAAATATGTTTTATCTAAAAATAAAACATAGAGTAGGCAGCAGCAGCAGGCCTTGTGCTGTTCATCTATTTGGAAACATTTACTTTGTTATCGGCTGATTAAAGCACCATCATCACTTGTCATCACCCCCACAGGTATACGCAACATGAGCATTCCCTGGTCTTTTAATTTTTCCTTTCAGGCCTTCATGTTTCATGTTCTTCCAAGGAAAATACATCAAATTATGGACTATCATGTTCCTGACCCATTAACCTTTACTTCCCTGTATTATGTTGCCCTTGTTGAGGCAATTGAGTCTATCAGTTAATGATTCAGGTGGTATGACAATAAAATTAACAAGGTGCGTTCTGCCATTGCTTTTTTTCTCTACCAGGAGAAATGGGTCGGTTTATGCAATCAGTTAAATGTGTTTAAAAGCACCCTTTGCTCGTAAAACCCATTATTGTGACATGATAGATCTGGAAGCACAAGAGGCCATTAAGGGAGTTTAATGAATAGATTAGTCGAAGCAGCCAGGTGTCTCCAGAGAAACACTCCATCACACGCCCACCAAGTTTCAGGCCTTTGGTTCAACAACTGATGTGTGTCTGAGTAAAAGACCAGACATTGTTTCAGGCAGAAAACCACA
Organism: Aphyosemion australe; assembly: GCA_006937985.1. Lineage (NCBI taxonomy): Eukaryota > Metazoa > Chordata > Actinopteri > Cyprinodontiformes > Nothobranchiidae > Aphyosemion > Aphyosemion australe. The sequence continues at coordinate 64,245 of SSNS01000882.1, forward strand.
GCAGTCCAATAAAAAAAAGTCTTTCCAGAACAGCCTAAAAAAACCTGGTGCAAAAAGGATTCCTATGGGATGCACAACTACGTCTAGACCTGGGCAGCTATTTATTGGATTTCCAAAACAGCAAGTGCAGAAGTCAAAAAGCATAAATATCAGACTGAGCTAACCTTTTGCTAAGACCCAACATTTTTCATGTGCTGGACTTTTTCTTTTCTCTTCATATTGATTATCAGGCTTTCATCTCCTCATCTGCTCTCATGCTTGCTGTGGTGAAACCAACAATGAAGAATTACACAACGTCAGATTTAAACCTACCGTCCATGCCGATGACAACAACTAGTCAAGTCAGTCGTTACATATGATAACCTGGAATTAAGTTTTAGGAATATTCAATAACAACATATTTATGGTCATTAGATCAAGGTTAACAAAACTTTTTTGCCTTTCTTTGAATGATTCTGAAACTCTAAAGCTAACTTAGAGGTTTGAGCTGATTTGTGGTATCAGCCGACAGAACAAGATAATGTTCTCATCTTAAAAAATGACCATTCACATTATTTTCATTCCAAAGCTGAAGTATAGATGAGCAAAATCAATGAATTCCTAAACATTTGCTAAAGAGCCAAAACTAATAATTAGATGTGTCTGACTGTGGGCTTAGCAAAAGTCAACATCTTTACAGCACAAGGCTACGACTTCCTGATGATGGTGATGAAGCAAAACACCTCTTTGTTTCCCATCAGAAGTCAGATTACTCTTATATTAAATCACTGAAGCTCTTTGATCATCTGTAAACTCAAAAATCAGAAGTTAAAAAGCTCTGAAGTGTGTATAAGTTATAAATATTCACTACGTGAATGGCAAATGTTCTGAGAAATACAGTCCATGAGCTAATAGCTAATAGCCAGGATTAACATCTTTTGACACAACTAACAAATAATTTATTTTTTAAAGGTGACGTTCACTGAAAAATGTATAATGCAGTCATGATCAAAACTTTAAGACCACTTGAAAATTGGCTAGAAATCATATTTTGCATGCTTAACCTGAAACGGGACAGTACTCGGTACGTATAGTTACTTTTGTCACACTGAGTTTCATATGCATGCAGAACATTTCTAACCCCTATTTCCTGCACTGTGCATTAAGCGGTGTGTCTAAGACATGCACATGCGTGCGTGCTTGTGTGTTGACCTCCAGCAGAGAGGAGAGAGGAGAGCTGAGTCTGAGGTGGTTCAGGTCAGATTCTGGACGTTTTGACCTGTTGTTCATGGGCATTTCCTAGATTATTGGTGGCATTGAGCTGCTGTGATTTTGAAGTTAAGACTAAATCAAAAAAGCTAAAACCTGTCATGTTTTTCACCATAAAAACACCACATTATATTAGCTAGCATACTTATTTGTTATATGGTTACACAGGTGTGTCATGTTAAGAACTGTAGCAGAAAAGGAGCCAACTACAGGTTGGTAATGTAACATAACATGTTTCATGGCTGACAGTATCCGCTGCAGCCAGTGTTAAACCCTTTTACCAGATTCTGTTATTCTAGGGTGGAGTCTGAGGAAACGGGGTTGGGCCTTCTTTTTTTTTCCAAAATGTAGCTTGCTTGAACAGCTTTGTCTAAGATCCTACACTTCACCTTTAATATAGTGTCTAATGTGCTAGCTGCTGTTTGAAACTTTACATTCATGTTTGTAACCCCAACAAGTCAGATTACATCTATTTATCAATGATGTCATGATTTTTAAATATCTACATTAGTCAACAGCACTAGTGCATCTCACAGCACATTAGATGACATCAGAGACAGATGTTCTGATGTTAGGACAGCTAATGGCTGGGGTTACCTATTCATCTTCAGCGTTATTTACTATGTGGTGTTGTTTACTTTTATTGCACCTTCACATGCTGAAATGTAGCATTGGATGAACCCAGAAAGTCTTATTGATCGTAACAAATCAGTTTTGTATTAATGAGTGTTCTTTATTCAGGCTTCACAAACATAAAATGTGTTCATAGCAAAAAGCAGATAAAGAAAATGATGTACATTTTTAAGAAGTTCTATTATTATCATTCAGTGAATTCCTGTTGTTAATTTATTACCTGACAGTTTTATACTAGAGCTTTTATTTTGACGCCTGCGTTAGAAGTGCGAGGATCTTTGGTTTATTAGCTTCAACACCAGCAGCACCAGACAAACTTACAGTAAATAAGAACAAAGCATTAATGATGAATACTTTCTGCATCTCTGATAGTTAATGTTAGATTATTATTATTAGTGTTTCTTCCATTTCATCTGATGTTCTGTTTATATTGACCTCCACTTATTGTTGTGTTCATCCAAACAGCAAGCTGGTTTTCAGGTAGACACCACCATGATATGATGATTTGTTTTGTTTATTAATTTTGAAACAAAGCATAACTACTTTTTCTGTTGATTTTAATACATGTAATTTAATAATCTGTAAAATTAGATTAAAACTGTTTTGCCATGTTTTATAAATACCATTTGTGTTTAATAAAACCTCCTACCAATATTTGTATACTGTATGTTACTAATGCTGAGAAAATGCATCACTGACACCGAAAACAACAAACCAGATCTTGTTAAAGTTCAGTACTTTGAGTTGTTTTATTAATATTTAAATTGTGTTGTGCTGGGAACTTTCTACAGCTGAATGAAGACAAGACTGAGATCCTCATCTGTGCCCCAGACAAGCTGGTTCCCAAAGTCAGAGACTCTCTTGGTCAGCTTGCTTCTCACACCAAACCCTCTGTCAGGAATCTTGGTTTAACCTTTGACCCAGCTCTCACCCTGGATTCTCATGTCAGTTCTCTTGTTTGCTCTTCCTTCTTCCATCTCAGGAACATTGCTAAACTAAGTCCCTTTCTGTCCCGCTCTGAACTTGAGATTGTTCTCCACACCTTCATCTCCTCACACTTGGACTACTGAGCAGAACCTCCCTGAACCGTTTACAGGTGGTCCAGAATGCCTGTGCTAGGCTGCTGACCAAGTCCTCCAAACACACCCACGTCACCCCGCTCCTCTTCCAGCTTCACTGGCTGCTGGTTAACTTCAGGGTTCATTTCAAGATCCTGGTTCTGGTTTTTAGGACCTTACATGGACAAGCACCATCATACATTGGAGATCTTCTCAGTCCCTACATCCCCAGCAGGTCCCTGAGGTCCAGTGATCAAAGCCTACTGGTTGTGCAGCGCACCAGGCTAAAGACCAAAGGTGACAGATCATTTGCTGCTGTGGCCCCCAGACTCTGGAACCCTCTCCCCCTGAGCCTGAGATCAGTGGACTCAGTGGTCTCCTTTAAAAAGCAGCTGAAGACTCACCTGTTCAGGCTGGTTTTGAGTGACCTTTGCTTGATTCTTCATCAGAATCAGAAGGGTTTTATTGCCAGATGTGTGAGAAATCACAACATTAGGAAATTGCTGTGGTACTTGGTGCAAAAAGAAAGATAAAAAATAAGAGATAAGCAAATATAGGAAGTAATAATATACTCATGATAAAATAATTAATATAAAAGGGGTGGCAATAACTAGAGAAGCAGCTACTATATACACAGTGTGGGTACTAATCAGAGTGGATCACCTTAGGTACAAACACAACACCGGGTCATGTGACTGGGACCAAGCGACTGGAGTGGGCAGTCCTAGGATTGACATTCATGAGTCCAACAGCAGAGGGGAAGAAGCTGTTCTTGTGGCGAGAGGTTCTGGTCCGAATGGATCTGAACATCCTGCCAGTCAAAGAGACAGTGTCCAGGATGACACGGGTCAGCTGTGAGCCGACCTGCACGCCTCAGTGTCCTGGAGGTGTACAGGTCCTGTATGGAGGGGAGTTTGCAGCCAATGACCTTCTCAGCAGAGCGTACAACACGCTGCAGCCTCTTCTCGTCCCTGGTGGTGGCTCCAGCGTACCACACGGTGATTGAGGAGGTGAGGATGGACTCGATGACTGCGGTGTAGAACTGCCTCATCGACTGTGCTGGCAGGTTGAATTTCTTCAGCTGCCTCAGGAAGTACATCCTCTGCTGGGCCTTTTTTATGATGGAGGTGATGGTGGGCTCCCACTTGAGGTCTTGGGTGATGGTGGTGCCCGGAAGCGACATGAGTCCACCATCGTGATGGGAGTGTCAGACAGGGTTATGGGTGGGAGGGGGGCTGTGTGCTTCCTAAAGTCAACAACAACCTCAGCTGTCTTCTCGGTGTTTAGCACCAGGTTGTGGCTGCACCAGGACACCAGCCGTTCCACCTCCATTCTGTAGGCAGACTCATCCCATCAGAGATGAGTCCAGTCACGGTGGTATCGTCTGCAAACTTGATTAGTTTGACAGACTCGTGGTTGGAGGTGCAGCTGTTGGTGTACAGGGAGAAGAGCAGAGGGGAGAGAACACAACCCTGAGGGGAACCGGTGCTGATGGTCCGCAGGTCCGAGACATTCTTCCCCAGCCTGACTTGTTGTTTCCTGTCTGTCAGGATTGAAGTCAGTGATCCGCTAGTGATCACTACCTTCTCTTCATTCTGCTCTGTCTACCATTTCTGCCTTTCCCTGGATCCACTGATTACCCTTTTCTTACTCATTTTTTTCCCTTTCCTCACATTTTTTTTAAATCACAATTTTTACTTTTTCCATTTTTTATGATATTTTAATCATTTTTTTTCTTTACTTTTTTCTATTTTCAATTTTTTGTTCTTGTGAAGCGCCTCGTGATTTTTATCTTGAGAGGCGCTATATAAAAGATTGTCTTTATTCTCCTTAAAGGGACACTAGTCTGTTTTGGCTTGTTTTTAGCACCCCCTAGTGTTTGTTGGCGAAACCAAAAGTGAAACTTATCTCCTCGCTGTGCGTTCGTCTTTTTAACACCTTAATCTAACTGCTGAAATGTCTCCTCAGCCTTCATTGGTGTCTACAGGAGCGGTTCATCAAACAAATCAGCTGTGTTCATGATCTAAAACATGCAGGAAACATGCTGGAAGCAGACTGCAGATCCAGGTATGTCAGCTCAAATTTTTCTAAGTCCCAACAGACTGGAACGGCTACTGTGAAGTTGCAAGTGGAATATTCCGGCCACAGGGGGCGACAGGGGCTGGGTGGCCTTTCATTAACCCTGTAAAGGGTCATTTTAGCACATACTGGCTCAAGAACATGATTTAAAAAAATAAAAAAGTTGCAAAGTGTTACTTTAATTAATACCAACCGATGTGGTATTTTGTTAGTCACATTTATAAAAATACTTCTAAGGACCGTGCATCTACAAAATGAATTATTGAGTTATCTGTGAAAAGTGCCTTCCCAAAAAATACAGAAATGTTCTAAAGTTTGGTAGTAGGACCAGACATTATTCATATGGAAGAGAGAACCAAGTTAATGGCAGCAACAATAAATACAAACATGGAGCGTAAAGCCAGCAGAAAGAAGAAATGTGGTCCTCCTGCTGTCTATGCCTATAGCAGCATAACTAAAGGGATGAGCCACGACAACCCTAAAGCAGGAAGTATGGAGGTGGGGCAGATTTTTCACCAAGTGTACGTCCCCATTCTGCCTTTTTAAAAGGAGAAAAACTGACAACCACCCAGCAGGGTAGAAGAGCACCTTCCTTCCAACATGACTGAGACATTAGACTGTTTTGTTATTATTTCACTGTAAAATTCTTACTTACTGTACCTTTAAGAAGTTTTCCACTTAAATGGAACCCTTATTTTATACGCACCATACTGAGAATGTAAAACAATTGAACCATTATTGGAAATCTTCATTCCCCTGCTCTTGATCAAATTCATAAATAAAACATCCTGATGTTCTTTGTCATTGTGTTTAGTGTATTTTATGGGAATCTATTCATGAGAAATGTATTTGTCATGTAAATCTGTCAGTCCTCCAGGAAATGTCCTTTCTAAATAACTTTTCCAACTCTTGTTGCTGAGCTGTAGTCAGAAGCGATCCCAACATTAAAATGATGGATTCTGGTACTCCGGCCCTGGTGTGGGTGCATTTCCCAGCATTGTAACAATAAAAATGATGGATGAGAAAATCCAAATCATCATTATATAATGACTGAAATGGACTTCTGTCAGCACTGCTTTTGCCTTCTGGACTGAGAAGTGAGGTTTTTCCAGGGAAATTTGAAAAATCCAGCAGCCAGTTTGTGTTTTGAACAGCTGAGCAGAGACACAGTGGCCATTTTATTAGGAACACCACATATCTAGTCAGTCAAATGACCACAGCTCAGTTTATTCAGTCATCTAGTCATGATGAAGATGACCTGCTGAAGTTCAAACTGAGCATCAGAATGGAGAAGAAAGGAGTTTTATGGGATTTGACATGGTATTTGGAACCGGACCGCTAACAACAGGAAACTGAGGCTACAACACACGCAGCATCGCCAGAACTGGACCAGAAGAGACTTTCCAGATCTGATGAGTCTGGATATCAGCTGCAACATTCAGATGGTCGGGTCAGAATTTGATGTAACCGGCTCCCGGCAGAGAATGCTGCTGTTGTGTCCTTGGGCAAGATACTAAACCCATCTTGCCTGCTGGTGGTGATCGGAGGGACCAGTGGTGCCAGTGCTCAACAGCATCTCCTCTGTCAGTGCACCCCAGAGCAGCTGTGACTACATTGTAGCTCATCACCATCAGCGTGTGAATGTGTGTGTGAATGGATGAATGATACACTGTAGTGTAAAGCGCTTTGGAGTCCTCTGCAGGTCATTTATCATGAAAGCATGGATCCATCCTGGCTTATAGCAACGCTTCAGGCTGCTGCTGCTCCTCGTGGTGTGATAGTGGTGGTGTGTATGTGTGTGTGTGTGTGTGGGGGGGTGTTCTTGTCCCACTTTGGACCTCTTAGCACCACCTGAGCCAGGTTTAAACCCCACAACCTACCTGAGTATTACTGCTGACCGTGTCCATCCCTTTATGACCACATGGACCCATCTTCTGATGCTACTTCCAGCAGGATCATGCACCATGTCACAAAGCTCAGGTCATCTCTAACTGGTTTCTAGAACATGACCATGAGTTCACTGGACTCCAGCGGCCTCCACAGTCACCAGATCTCAGCCCAGAACCTTTGGGATGTGGTGGAACGGGAGGTTCTCATCATGGATGGAGCTGATGATGTCATGTCAGTGTGGAGCAGAACCTCTGAGGAAGGTTCCCAACACCTTGTTGGATTTGTGACAAGAAGAATTAAGGTTGCTCTGAAAGGAAAAGGCCATCCAACCTAGTACTAGCAAGGAGGACATATATTAAGCAGCTGGTATTGACTTTCTATTTTAGGTGCAAAGACTAATTAAATAGCACTTTACTACATTTTATTTCTTTATTTCAAAAAAGCCTCTTCAACCATTTGCCATCAAAATGCTGCATAGTCTTTTTCATCTACAACAGGAGCCTGACAGCAGAGGTCTGGATCTGCAGGACTCCCTCCTCCCCTACCCTGGCTGTCACACATATACGCTTCCACAGCTGAAGGGAAGGTTTAAGTCATTTGACAACTTACCCGTGTTGGGAGCTTTAAAACATATGAGTGGGAGGAGCCAGTGTGGCTTTGGTCTTTTGACTGAGCGACCGCTGACCCTTGACCTGCCTTGTTATAGGACAGCTGGAGGCTTAATGCAGCCTTGGCAGAGCGGCCTCCTTTCCTACTCATTAGTCCAGACATTTTCCAAACCGAAACACAGTGCTGATGCTGCCATTTTTAGCCACACCGAAGAAAGACGGGAACACTGAATGAATAAGTGCCTGTTACATCAAGATAGAACCAGGTGAAGGAGGAAAGTCCGTTAGCTGTTGCAACAAATCTATAACAAGCATGGAGACATGTAATCAGTGAGGAGATAAATTACTGTCACAGCAGCAGGAGACTGGTGCATCTTCACTAAAAAATGGATGTAAGAGGCTGTTTTCTACTCCTTAAAGCGTTTTCGTCCCCGCCGCTGTGTACCACTGTGTGGCTTGGACCCATCACGCAGTGACTCAGGCTGCTCTCCATTTGAAAAATTAAATTGGGGGGGGAGGGGGAGGGATTGGCTGAGGGAAATGAAGCCCTGGGATAAAAAAAAAGAGAGGAAAAAAAAACATGCTGAGCTCAGCACAGCCTCTACATTCTCAATCACAGAGGAGGAGGTTGGTGCGCTGATGTAATGGCTGCCGTCGTGCTGCCGCTGCCTTGGCAGAGAAGGAGAGCTCGTAAGCACAGCCTCACTAATTCACCACACACACACACACACACACACACACACACACACACAAACCAAACAAAACACAACATGAAACTAAAAGAAAAGTATTAAAAATATATGTGAAGTGTGAGGGATAAAATCTTCTTTCAGTGTGTGTGTGTGTGTGTGTGTGTGTGTGTGTGCCTTTTGTCTGGTCTTCAGTATATTTGTATTGTTTATATGTTCATAGGTAAACCTTGATAAACATATATTACACATGTTGTGATGATGTGGCTTCATTATAAATGTTCACAAAAGTCAAAGCGGTAGAAAATAATATCTGTTTTCCAGAAATGGACGCTGCAAACCAAAGCTGAACATAAACCTTTATTTAATAGAAGCTTCTCCTAAACATAATAGCAGGAGAGGGATTTCTGTTATGGCGCTCTACTGCAGTGATCCCCACCAGACACAGACCAGGGGAAACACACATAACATTTCCAAATTAAAATGTATTTATTGCATATTTTATACAACTATTTATTATGATTTTTTTGTCACATTGTAAAATAAAATCAGGGCTGTGGACAAGGGTCCACGGGTCACTATTGGTCATATGTCCAGAGGTGGTTCCCCTGCTCTACAATACACACACCATTATGCAACATATTGTGATGAACAATTATGAAATAGTACAATTATTTGTGCAGCTATAAAAAGCTATGTCCTGCAAAGAAATTCATTTTTAGTGTAAGAAAATTCTATTTCTGCTTTAAAGCCTGTATGAAGTCTCCATCCAGCATCTTTCTGTAACAGGTTTGGAACAAACGACTTTACTCACTGATCTGTTGTTTATTAACTTTAAGTTTAGGTGATATTACAAGATATTTAAAAGAAAATGTCATTTGTTTTGCACTGGCAATGAACTGATAATATGGATGACGGTGTGCTTTAGCTCACTACTTGTTTCTGTAAAAATCTGAATATTGTTGGTGTAAGTAAAGCCTGACTGTAGGTTAAATAGGTTTGAGGTGAGACATCAAAAGTAGACAAATTTGAGTAAAACATCTCTCATTTTGTCTTGGTTCAGCTAGTTCTTCTTCCCACTGGTTTCTGCTGTAACAGCAGTCAGTGACTCATGTTTTTCAAAGTGTCACCAGTTTGGTAAAATCAGTTTTTATTTCCTAATTTACTGCTTCCACCTAGTGTTCAAGCAGCATCACTGCAAGTGTATGCATTATAGGTTTTGGTACTGATGAGAAGATTTAAAAAATACTGAACAAAATGTTCAGAAAGAAAAATATAGATGTGCATTTCAACATGTCAAAAATATCAGCCTGGTCAGTCCATTTGGGAAAACCATGGATACAGAGTACATGAACTGTAGATGGAACTGTCTAAGTTTACTTAAAGTTTAATTAAAGCTGCTATAGCAAATTTAGAAAACAAATTAGCTTAAAACATTTTTTTTATACCTCTTAACAACATTCTAACATCGTATTGCTATAAATATGTTGTGGAGATAAAAAAAAATAAAAATAAAAATTAATAAAGTGGTTCTTTCACATTTGTCTTAAAACCTCTGCCAATTTTGGACAGAAAGCAACTATTGGTTGTCGGTTGTCGGTCTCGCAGAACCGCCGCTCTTCCCTGGGTCCTCCATTCATTCCACACTCATGTATTTAGCAACAGAACACCACTGGTGTGAGAGGTTCTCTGCTCAATAACATCAGAGAAGGAGAAACAGCCAGCTGCTACCACTTCAACTTTAGGACAAACTACCAGAGTCCCAAAAAGAAAAACACCATTTGAAGTCACGGACAACAAAAGATGTTTGAACCTAGAAAATGGTGACTGGTGTTTAGCGCTGTCTCGTTTCCTCCAGCAATGCAGGTTTCTGGTTCCGACAGAAGCATTTCAGGGAAAATGGGTGGGGTGAGTGTTCCATGACCGTGTTTGTGTTTAAAACCTAGCTTGCTCTGAAGATTCACTATAGCAGCTTTAAAGAGCAGACTCTAGTTTTCCAGAAATCCCCACAAGATCAATGATCAGGTATTAATGCACACCTAAATGCTCCAGGACCAACAAACAGATAACTCAATGTTAAAGAGGGACTCACTTGCAAAATATAAGTTATTTCAATCTGTTTTCTCCAGCAGATCCATACTGCTAAGTGTCTTTGTAATACGTAAGGGAACAGTAAGGGTGAGTTTTTTTTTTTTTTACATTACTTATACATTTTAGTTTAGCTTATTTTTGTTAAATAAAAATATGATGAATAAATAGGCAGTGCTATTTGTATAACCCCATGTTGCATCTTCTTGTTTTATCTAATTCCTTTTCATAAACTTTATTATCTCTATCATGATTTTATAGACTTTTCAGTCAAATGTGGCAGTCACTTGCATGTAACATAATTCTATACTAAAATAGACTGATTCTTAATAAAATAATTGTTACTTATAATCATCATCATCATCATCATCATTATTATTATTATTATTATTATTATTATTATTATTATTATTATTATTATTATTATTATTAACAAATGCAAATGTTAAGGAAAGTAAAGTAAAGGTAGGTAGGTTTGTATTGTAAAACTATGTATTGTCATTTTATAAAAACATTTTATTCACTCAGCCGATCAGAGGTTTGAAATCAGGGCTCTGCTGCTTTCCCCTGACGTAACGTCCAGGAAAAGAAATCGAGAATCACAGCGGAGCCTGTGGACCGCATCGCACACTTTCCTAATCAGAAATGGTAAGTTTGAATGGAATTTAATTTAGTCTAGTCAGTTTAAAATGATACAGTTTGTATACAAACAATAAAATAGTCTGTTTACTATTATGCCTGTTCACGTTTCATATAGAGGATCAATTTACTCGGTGTAAGCTAACATAACTAGCTTAGTTTTGTCTGCACTGTGAGTAAGCAAAACAGCCTTAGAAACTGTTAGCGCTACACTGATTATCCCTGCCTACTCGCATAAACCGATAAACAGCTTGTGTTTGCTTTACTGTGTTACATTGAAAAACACTTAATGACCCCCAAAATTGCAATCGATATGACAAAATTACTTATTTATACGAGTAAAAAGCCGACAGCAGGCTAACACAAGTAGTTAGCTAACATTAGCTTCTGAGTTAGCCTTAGCAAAGCCAATGCTCGGGAAGTGTTGAGGCTGTACTTTCGGTTTCTCAGCTCACCGCTCATTTTTGTTAGAGTGACTTATTTTGTCTGTCCGTGTGGTAAAGCTTAGATCGATCCGGATTGATCCACTGGTATTTCTAATGTCAGCATTTTATTCTATACAAACTGAAACCGAGCAGGAAAATGACCTCAGCCCGTCTGAAGGCTGCTTGTGGTTGCTGGGCTGTTGTTTGGAGGAGGCTGACCACAAACGCGAGATTATCAATTATTTATTCACTGAAGTAATTTAAAACCTCTGGCTAGAAAAGCCCTGGCTATAGACCTACAGGCACGGACATTTCTAACTTATCGTGTCTAAGAAATATGTGAGAAAACAGCTCATAAAATGCAAGACGATTATGTAAGTATAACCATTGAGCGTTACTCTGTAATATAAGACCTCAAAGTATAACTTTGTAATTGGTTTTCTTTATCTGTAGTTCCGCAACCAGTATGACAACGATGTGACAGTATGGAGCCCACAGGTAAGTTTTCCTCAGCATGAGTCACCAAGTGTAGCTGTCACACAAGTTGTTTATGCTCGTTTTTGTGCACACACAGGGGCGGATCCATCAGATCGAATATGCCATGGAGGCGGTGAAGCAAGGATCTGCAACTGTAGGACTGAAATCCAGAACACATGCAGTCCTGGTTGCACTAAAGGTACATCTCACTGCAGACACTGTCACCAGTATAGATTCCTTTCACTTGACGTCAGTAAAGCCCCCTTCAGACAGGCCATGAAAAACGGAAATGTTCGGGACTCTGTCCGTAAGACCTTTGTGTCTGAATACAAATATCCGGTAAACCTTTTCCTGAATTAGACCGGACTTAGCCCCTAGTAACAGGACCGGACTCGTCACGGACAGGGTGGCTGCTTCAGACTGGTGAGGTCGAGTTCCGGACAGGGAGGAGGAGGAGGAGGAGGAGGAGGGGAGCGGGGGACGCTGGTGCTCACCTAGATTACATATATCACGTGACTGGGAAGGCAAAGTTTTTCAACACGTCTGACCAGAAAAGTTCGCCACTTGGTCGTGAATGTTTCCATATACGCCGGGTAGCTCGCTCCTGTAGCATGCGGCGAACCATGGCAGCTCGCCTCCTACGGTACCGTCTCCTGGAAGCGCGACGGAGCGCATCACAGCGCTTCCGTGATTCCTTTATTAACTATTGAGCTTCATCATCCAGGTGACCACTGACCAGGTCTCTTATGCGTCTTCGTGTGCGCAGAATTGTGCTTAACGTAAATCCGATCAGTGAGAGGAATTCTATCACATACTAGCTTTGTTTGGGGAGATGACGCATGTACGCCCGCTGCATTATGCAATATCTGGGTACGGCCTTCCCACCCCCTCCCCCGCAGACATCTGGAACTTTTCCCTGTTGTGTGAAGGCAGCCGAAAGGACAAGTTCCGGTGCAAACGTGGTGTGTCTGAAAACACAGTTCTGGTTAAAGACCGGACTGAATTGTCCACACATATTCCAGAATGTCAGTCTGAAAAGGGCTTCAGGGACATGAAGATCGTCACCACTTGAAGTTCTCTTATTGACATTTTCAAGTTTCTGCGTTGAAAAAAGGACAAAATGCTGATCTTTTACTAATTCCCATCCACAAGAAAAACTGTAGAATTATCAGAAGGCCGTCATTCAGTATGATGCTATGTTCATATCAGGTTAATCTCTGTTACAGTTGTATCCCTAATGGAGTTTACCCTTTTCTGCTTCTGGTTATAACCACATGACCAGACCAGCCTTCATCTCACCGATGATGAACTAGAAATGTTTATTTGACAGACAAAATCAGAACTAAATTAGTTTCACAGTATCTGGTAGGGATGGAAGAAAACATCAATACACTCAAATATCGCAATATTTTGTGTTATGATACTGAATCAATATTTAAAAGCAATGTTTAGTTTTTTATTTGAGACTTTAAATTTACTGTATTTCTTTTGTGTGGTGAAATTCAAAGTCTTAACTATGAAATCTGTGTTTCATTTATTTAAGAGAAACATCATCCTCCAAGAAGAAAAGTGTTTTGAATCTGGAGCTGAAACACAGAGCATGACCTAATAAAGCCCAATGCTGATTAATGGGTTTGTTTCTTTGCAGAGAGCCCAGTCTGAACTGGCTGCCCATCAGAAGAAGATCCTGCATGTTGACAACCATATTGGCATCTCCATCGCTGGACTGACCGCTGATGCCAGGCTGCTCTGGTAGGATTATTCAGTTATTAATAATCTGGCTGCTTTCACATGGAGCTCATGAGGGTAATTTCACTAAATTAGTTCCAGTATTATTTTGGAATCACTTTCTAAACTGACAAAAGTCTGACTTGCCTGCAGTCATATTTAATTATAGGCCTGAGGAATTGTAAGTGATTCAGTTGACTTATGAAGCGTTTCTTGGAGGAATCACAAGTTTCTTTATTATTCAGTTCCTCCAGGAACTTACAGGCATGACTGGTGCAGCTTTTTGAAAAAAGTTGCAGTATTTTAAAGCTTCATGTCTTTCTGTAACATAACAAGAAAAAACGTCTGAAAGTAGCTGAAGGTGTTTCATCCACCTTTCAAAACAGGGCATCACCATCAGTGTATGTATGGGTGAATGACTGGATGTGTTGTAAAGCTCCTTGGGGTCGTTTACCTGATTGAAACCATCTTCTGAGTTCTCATGCCCCATAAGGCTGAGAGGACTTTAACACCGATCACCTTCTCTCTTCCAGTAACTTTATGCGGCAGGAGTGCTTGGACTCAAGATTCGTCTTTGATCGTCCCCTACCGATTTCACGTCTCGTCTCTCTTGTTGGCAGCAGTATCCTTCAGACTTTTGACCTTCTCAAATGTTAATATACCTGTTCCAAGGCTGCTGGAGTCCATGTTGTTTTTATTGGGTTGTCTCTGCTAAACACTAGTGATGATCTTTAACTGAAACCCCAGAAACCCAAATCCCCACACAGAGGTATGGAAGGAGGCCCTATGGTGTTGGACTCCTCATTGCTGGCTATGATGTAAGTTTTTTCTCATGCTATGTTTACTCCTGTTGTGTATTATGCTGCTAGCTAAAGTATTTACTCTTCACCACACAGGACATGGGACCTCACATTTTTCAGACCTGCCCATCAGCAAACTACTTTGACTGCAGGGCCATGTCCATCGGTGCACGCTCCCAGTCTGCTCGTACCTACCTGGAAAGGCTCATGGACAAGTTCTCCGACTGTAAGAACTCGCTTTTTATTCCCCGTCTTCATTCACGCCTCAACGTATGCCTCAAAAAAATGCTTCACATCAGATTCAGCCAGAACATGTCAACACTTGTGCTGATGGATGACAAATGGGTTGTTGTCTATTACAGCTCCACGGAAACATTGTTTTCTACACTTTTCACTGTTTTTGTCAGACTTTAATTATGAGATCAGCAAACAAACGTCTGAGTAAACACAGAGGGTAGTCTGCAAATGCTGATTTTAGCTGTCCAAGCCAACCGGGCAGTCTAAAAACTACATTTGGTATTAAGTCAGGTTAGATTTGGTCTGTTTGCTGATCTGAAACGTTTAGGGGAGAAAAGTAAAGAACTAAAGAAGTCTGCTGTGTTCTAGTTTCATCACCAGATTCCTCTGAGATCAGTTCTGTCACCTTGACCAGTGCGTTTTGTTTCCAGGTAATCTGAATGAGCTGGTCCAACATGGCCTCTGTGCTCTCAG
This sequence comes from Aphyosemion australe, assembly GCA_006937985.1. Lineage (NCBI taxonomy): Eukaryota > Metazoa > Chordata > Actinopteri > Cyprinodontiformes > Nothobranchiidae > Aphyosemion > Aphyosemion australe. The sequence goes on from SSNS01000882.1 coordinate 79,318, forward strand.
AGAAACGCTCCCCACCGAGCAGGACCTCACCATCAAGGTACCGTTCTCTTCTTCCCTCCAGCTTTAAGTCAGGGATTCCCTTACGTGCCGTAAACATGTTCTAAAATTATACTACTTTATGTTGGCGTGTTGTAGCTGATCACCGCACTCCCATTCAGAAGCATGAGCACATTTTATGGAAAGCAGTTGTGTTATATAATGCTCACTTTTGAAGCCATTTGTGTGGTTTGCAGAACCTACAGACGTCTGTCTGTATTTCAGTAAATGAGGCGTTTCTGAGCTACGTGCTTTATCTTTTTAGAATGTTTCCATTGGCATTGTGGGTAAGGAGATGGAGTTCACCATTTATGATGATGATGACGTTGCTCCATTCCTGGAAGGGCTGGAGGAGAGGCCGCAGAGAAAGGTACACCAAGGATTTCACTTCAGGACATTTAATTAGAGAAAATACACGTTTTCCTAAAAAATCAGATTTTGTTCCATTTTGAAACTTAACCTTGGTTTGAAAAATCCCCGTTGCTGCAGGTTGCTCAGCCTGCTGATGAACCTGCTGCTGGGGAAGCTCCTGCTGAGCCGATGGAGCACTGAGGCAACGAGCCCACCAGACACCTGGTTCCTGTCAGACCATCCTGAAGACACTTCATATAAGAAATCCTCAGAGGAGAAGGCTGTTGTCATGTGCCACTCGCTAAACTGTTCATTCAGACTTGGTCTTTGCTTACATCGGCCCACGTGATGTTGCTTTTGTATGGGTGAAATGTAACATTCTATAAGTAATAAACTCGATTTTTTTGAGCTGTGCTTCTGCTCCTCTTTGAAATGTCCCTCAGTGCTGCAGCTGCGGCTATTTCTACAATTTAATTATTGTAATTAACCAAAATATGGAGTTAAAAGCTAGTTTAAAATTCTACTCAAATGAGTTTGGTTAAAAACTGAAAGTGTGAGGAAAGCTGCAGAAGCTGGAGAAGACCCATCAGGACTTCAGTAATTGGCCCGTACTTCATATAGCATCTTCATATTGCTAGTTTCATTCTCTGAAGTCATTCAAGCCCAGAATGAGTCCAGTCGATGTGGACATGAGCACAAATGGACATTTAATAGCCTAGAAATCCAGACAAACTGCAGCAGTAGCAAAAGTCTAGCTACGCTCCACTGGGTCCTCAGCAGGTCTACCATTCAACAAGGTTTAGGTCCATCCAATCACAGCGCTCTATGTAGAGAGACAATGGTTGGGCTTAGCACCAGAGCTGTGACAGAAAAACTACAAAGATGGCGTCGGCTCAGGAACGGTGCTCATATGAAACAGCTTTGGCATCAACTTTGGTAAATGGCCTGTGTTTGTATAGCGCCTTCTTAGGGTTCTACAACCCCCCAAGGTGCTTCACAACACAATCAGTCATCCACACATTCACACACTGGTGGGGATGAGCTACATTGTAGCTACAGCTGCCCTGGGGCGCACTGACAGAGGCGGGGCCTGCCATACACTGGGGCCACCAGTCCCTCTGACCACCACCAGCAGGCAAGGCGGGTTAAGTGTCTTGCCCAAGGACACAGTGACAGACTGAACGGGTCTCGAACCTGCGACCTTCCGATTGCAAGGCGCCCACCTAACCCCTCATCGCGCAACTTTGGACTATTTAGACTTGGGCCTTTCTTTGAGTCATGAGCAGATAGAGGCGCTTAAGTTCTTTTGAGAAAGGATGTAATTTGATGGTGTATGGTGGACTGCCCTGTTGACTGGTTTCCGTAGCGATGAAAATGTCACATTGATCGTTGCTGTGATTGGTCCAAGCGCTGTACAGCTGTGTGCAGAGACTGAAAGACTTCCTTAGATTCCACCCCATGCCAGAGCTCTGTGGGTCATGACCAGACTATATTAACATTTATAGGATGGATTGCCAGGACATCTAAACGTCTGTTCTGGGACACTTTGCTTTGGAAGCATAAGAATCTGCTGCTTTAACAATAAAATCAAAATGCTGAGGAAAAAATTTAACTGTTATTAACAGAATGAAGCTGGAGTTCCAGGAATAAAGTAACTTTTAGATTAAAGGGGCAATAAACAAAAACCAAACCAGCACAGACCCACAATGTCTTCAATACATGCACTGTTGAAACTTTACACGTCCGAATAAGTTTTATAATTACATTGTTTTTGCCGTTTAAATATTTTCTCAGATAGTTCAGGTTTCAGCCTGAGTTTTACCAGAGAACAACAATAATCAGCTGTTTGTGGCTCTTATTGGGTTGTGGAAGCTGCCTTAAGTTTGAATAGTTTACCCAGAACCAACAATAAAAAACTACATCAGCTTTTCTTCCTCTGGATTCACTTATATTATTTTATATTATTTTCTGCCATCTCAACTTTAATCCCAACGTGCCGTCACACTCCACCCAGTCACATGAACGGTAAATACTCGTGTCTCTGTCATTTATGACCTTTAGGAATTCCTGACAACCCTTTTTACGAGATCCCAAAAAGAAATTGATATTTAATGTTAAATAAAAATTGTGATTTTATTCTGCTTTGCATTGTTTTAATTCACATCTTAATTTAATAACTTAGAAATAAAAATACTCAGATCCAGTGAGGTGAGCTAAGAGTCATGTGTGCATGCTGTCCATCCCTGCAGAACTATTCTACATCTGGAGCACGTTGATGTTATAAAACAACAACATGGTGCTTTTAGATCGTGTGGTGATCTAAGACTAGACCCTATATTCACTTAAGCTCATTTGCAGCCATCATGCTGCTGGTCTTGTGTCTGATAACATCTGTCCCTCTAAGCAGACCCAGGATCAGGTTTCTATCATCCCTTCAGAGTCAGTGCGTGGCTTTCTTCGTCCTTCTCCTCTTGTTCCTCCGTCTGATCGAGCTGCAGGACATTTCTGTCCCCGCCGGTCGGGTGATGTCCTCTGGTGTCTCCTGCTCCAACACAGAGGTGGTTTTTAGCGTGAGCTCCAACTCCTGCAGGGCTTGAGCTTGTTGCTCCTCCTGGAAGGTTGGATCCCTGTGACCACCTTCTTCCTTTATCTCATTAGTTTCCTGTTTCTCCTCCGCTTCCACGTGTCTCTGTGGAGTCACATCTGTATCTGCTGTAGAAGCAGGCTTCTGCATGACGTTTGCATCCAGATCCTCTGATCCTGTAACCTGATCAGGAAGGTTTTCCGCCTTCGTCCGCTCTACCTGAGCTGCTTCCACCACACCGTGCTGACAACAGCAGGGGCCGTGTTCCCAGTATGAAGGAAGTTCTTCAGGATAATCTGCTTAAAAAATAAAAGTATGTTTGTTTTTATCTCAGCCATAACCCATCTGTCTGAAAGATGGTGCAGCGTTTACCTTCCCAGTCTTCCTCTGGGGTCTTCTTCTCTGGAACGATCCCCTCCACCAGCTGGCCCTCCTGCATCACACGAGTTATCTCCGTCAGCTGCTGCAGGAGACTCTCCTCTTGGTCTGCCGTCACCCCCTCCACCCTGCAGAGCAAACACACTCATCTGTTGGATCTTACTCTGAGCTTCCTCTCTCATCACAATAAAAACATCCTTACCTTTACACATGTTCACTTTTACCTTGTTGCAAACGAACAAATCTGAACTATTTCTGACTTTATGTGTTGTTTAAATTCCTGGCTGCTGTTCAGGTTCTTAAAGCTGACCTTTTTAATGCCTGGAATGTTCTGGAGGATCGACCCAAAAAACACCTAAAGATTCCTCTGCCTTGTATTCTCAAAGCTACGTGACGTAGCATACGACAGATTTGAATCGGTGCACGCCCACCTGTCAGGACTGTGTTGGGCCGTGGAGACGATTTTCTCCATCACAAGCTCCGTCTCCCTCAGTTTCTCCTGCAGCTGGGCCAGCTCAAAGTCCGCTGGGAGAAACAGAAGAAAGTTTCACTGATCGGCCTTGTGAGGGGACCGCTACACTGTGTAACGATTAGTCAATATGAAGGGAAATGGTCACCACTCATCTTTGGATCTTTGTTTTTTATCTCTATGATCCAGATGTTTGATGACACTCGTCATTTCATAATGACTGCACAGCTGGACACTACTCCAGGATTGAGTCCTCGCAGATATTTTCAAATGTTCAAAGATAAAAGAACAGAAATGAGATGAAACACTAAACAGAGGGGAGAGGTGGAGCTTACTAATCTTTCTCTTCATGTTCTCAGAGCGAACGGGAGGAAACCTTCCTTCTGACGCTTTGCTGCTGCCTTTAGATGTGATCTAACAGGAAGAGAACAAGATTAGAATCCAAAGAAATCCAACATTCCCCCCTTTTTTTAATTTATTTTGTATTCACTTTATTTCATTCAAAATAAAAACAAATAAAATATCTAAACAATAAGATATACATAACAAAAATTCAACTTTGAACGAAAAGGAGCAGAATGAAGAAAAACATCTTATAATTTCTGCCCCCTTTTCCAGAGAAAATGATCTATACAGTTTCCATTTGTCAGACACATACACACTTCTCATTTCTTCCTTTAGAGAATCATTTCTGACTTTGACCTGAGAGCTACAATGCTGTGAAATGTTTTGTCCCCTCATAGATTTCTTCTTTTTGCTCTTTTGTCATTTAAATGTTTCAGATCAGCAACACTTTTCAATATCTGACAATTAGTCTGTAAATGATGTTATCCACTCCAGACCCCCCTGGTCCTGAGTGGAAAAGTCCACCCTACCCTGAACCACACGAGGCCTTTAGATGTTCTGGGTTCCTTTAGGACGGGGCATGGTGTGCTGCTTTTTGAGATCTTTTAGCCTACTTCACGTTGTCAGACAGGTTCTATGAAGTGGTTTAATAACTCTACAGGTCTGGGTAGAACTGAACTCAGTTTTACTGACAGTCTGGTTAATTGCATCAAATACAGAAAGATACTGAGAGGCAAAATGCTTTTCACAGCACTGCATGCGTTTTATATTTTTACCTTAAACAGAATGTAGAGGATGTACAGTAAGATGCCGAAGCCGTACACTGGGATGATCTGTCCTGCCAGGTTGGATTTGCCTCCAGTTCCCGCCCCCGTCCCTGCTCCCTTGGCCCTGGCGACGGCCTCAGAGTTATGGGCTCTGGAGCCGCCGGACCCTGCGGTCCTCTGGCCTCGGCCCTCTGGGGCCACCTGACGGTGCATCATGGGAGGAAAATGACCTGAGCCTGCAGGGAAATGATGAAGAGAGATAAGATGAGACGGGCTTTTACTGAATTGCTTAATTTAAGGAAAATCTTTTTCAGGCTGCATTTGTGGGAATTCTTGATGATGGTGACTATTTAAATTCATGCTACTTCCTCAGATGAATCTATTGTTTAGTGTGGATTTTATAGTCTGGTTTCTTTAAGCCTAAGAAAACAAAAGTATAGTTTATGTAAAAACTCACACTGACTAACAGGTTGTGGCTCCTGAAATGTCCTTTTGATAGTTCCTAAGGTTTTCTCCTGACCTCAGTAGATCTGCTCTCTCTTATTTTGCACCATGGAATAATCGTTTCCTGTACTGCAGGTTCTACACATTTAAATGTTTTGTTTCTAACCTTTAAAGGTGTGCCATTTTAGAAAACAACACCTTCTGCTTAAAATATAAGCCTTAATATTGATTTAAAGCGTGTATATGGTGCGTCTATTTCTTGCACATATGTTGATTTTCACGTACATACTCATAAAGTACGCATTACCTTTCTCATAAGGTTGGGACCACAGATGAATTAAAACAACTGTTTAGATGTTTTTGGCGCCACCACCAGGGAGGAAAGTGAAGCTACAGGGGCACTAGCACGATACTCCGCTCATATACACAATTAAAACCTGTAACAGCTGTGATAAAAACCTCCTGGCTGACCCAGCAGCTAACGCTGGAGGAGCAGGGCCGCTAACGCGCTGAGGGAAACCGGGAAAGGCGACGCACCTTCCGACCTCTCGGCATCCTTCCTCCCCCTCGACAGCAGCATCTTGGGAAGCAGCAGCGCGACACACAACAGCAGGCACGTCGCCAGAGTCACCTTTTGAAACATGGACATGGCCATACTTATGGGTTGATGACTGTCTTCCAGCCGCAGAAGGACGATAAGAGACGGGGTTGCGTTTAGGAGACAAACGGGAGTCAGGAGCACTTCCTTGTTGACCGGGGGCGTAATTTGGAATCGTAGGATGGCCAAGGATGGTCCCGCCTTTCTCGCCTCTGATTGGCTGGAAGGGCTCTCCTACGATTGGCTATTTCATTTAGCAGCAAACCGTCTTCCCTCGCTGCAGGGTTTTTACGTCTGCAGTCAGGTCTTGAGGAGTTTTTTTGAAGAACATGTGAAATTAGCTCTATAATAACCATTCTGTCCTGTTTTACAACAAACCAGCTTCAGTTTATTTTGTAAAAGAACCTGAAAAATGTCAATGTAAACTTGTATTAAATCTTGTTGCATTTATCACACTGTTTGCAAGTTAGGACACATCTCATCATCTGTTTAAATGTGTATAATTTTATCGAAATTTATTTCAAAGCTGATTATGATTTAGACCTATTTTTCACCAGTTTTCATTATTCTAGAAGAGAAACAGAGCTGCTGCACACAGCTGGGCAAAATAGGGCAGTTTTATTATATTTCATACCAGGTAAGGCACACATAGCCTATGTAGTCCCCTAACCTCAATGCTTGAGAGCCATAAAGTAAATCCAACAGTGTGATAAATGCAACAAGATTTCTCATAAGTTCACATTTTTCAGTTTTATAAAAGGAAGAGAAAAAAACTTTTCCAAAACAGAACAAAATGGTTATATCGTTATGTTCGCATTTTCTTTACAAAACTCCCCAAAACAGTTGTTCTGTTGGTGGCAGGAGGACAGTCTGCACTTAGCGAGGGAAGACGGTTGAAGATTGTAAACGGTGACTACGTCCATCTTTGGCCGTTATGAGAGGAGAAAAACTGACAAACCCCCAGCTGGCTGAGAAGGAAATCTGTTTCGATGTAACCTTCCTTCCAACATGATTGAGACGTTAGACTGTTGTGATTATTTCACAGTAAAATTCTTCCATATTGTACCTTTAATGAAGTACATATTAAAGAAAGGGACTAATGTGAAAATTCATGCTTGAAAACTGTATATGTTTGTAACTTTTATTCCATCAGTGAATTTTGAAAGAATATATTATACTGTGTGTGAAATTAGTCTTTATTAATGGAACGAGTGCAGAAGCTAAACCTAAAGCATCCTCACCACTGCTGTTGTGCCTAATCTTTTAGAGTTGTGTTACATGATTTGGTTTGCAGGTGAGCTGAGACTGAAGAACAGCGACAACCTGGTCCACGCGCTGGTTGTCAGTGAGGGCAGTGTGACGGGAAGTGCTGAGGCTAATGCCTTCAGCGTTTTGCAGAGGATCCTGGGAGCTGGTCCATATGTGAAACGTGGCTCCGGCTTGTCCAGTACGCTGCGCCAGGGTATTGCTAAAGCCACCACACAACTATTTGATGTGAGTAGTGAACAATGTGCTTCTGTTTGAGAGCCACACAAACAGACACAAGATTAGAAATCATTACATTTTTATTTAGTTTTATGCAGTTTTTTAATCCTTCAACAAAGGTTTAAGGACGTGTTGTCTACCATATTTTGTCCCAGAATAGTAAAAGTCATGAGCTGCGTGTGTGTTGTCTCCAGGCAACTGCTTTCAATGCCCCGTACTCTGACTCTGGCCTGTTTGGCATCTATACGATTGCACAAGCGTACTCTGCTGGAGAGGTGAAGTCTTCTGATATCCAGCTTCCATCTGAAATGCACAGAGATGCCAGAATCTCATCAGCTCTCAGCTCATCCTTTTTGCCTTTCTCTGTGCAGGTGATCATAGCGGCTGTTGCTCAGTGTAGCAGCAGGAAGCATATCAGAGGCTGACCTCGTCAGATCGAAGTGAGTTCACTTAGAGAAGTTTCCCCTGAACAGCTGTGATGAAGAACATACCAGCGGTTTCTCCCTCTGTCTGTTTTCACAGAAACCAGGTGAAAGCTGAGTATCTGATGTCGATGGAGACCATTACTGTAATGCTGTCGCCTTCTGAAAAGGAATCGGATGTTCTTACCTTTAACCAAAATCCTTCAGCCTCCTCCACTAAATTCTCTCTGTGCTTTTTGAATACATTTAATGTGAAATCGTTTAATTAAACTCATTCTTTTTTAGTAAATTTGACCCTGATCACCTGCTGGAAAGCAGCAGCATCTGTTGGACTCACACAATAAGAGTTTGAGATTTTTGCCATGTCTAATGTTCTGTTCCTTATTTTAATCTGTTTTATGTGGTTTTAAAGAGAACTATTTAAGTGTAAGAAATAGTGGGATTCTTTAATATAAGAAGTGTTGAGTAATGAATTAAAGACTTGTCCCATTTTCTCTGCAGGCAACAAAAACGTTTGTGAATGGCAAGAAGACCATGGCAGCTAGTGGACATCTTGTTAATACACCGTTTGTGGATGAACTATGAATAAATGACCAGAACATCTTATTTTAACTGGTTTTCTGTGACTATCGGAGTTATAAAGCAAGCATCAAATACATTGATCTTTCCTTGCTTTAGTTGTGTATCAATGTAAAATAAAGTCATGAGGCTGAAATCCTGTGATTTTGGTCTGATCAGTGTGAGGTCTGACATGATCACATTGCAATAAGAGCCTGTCTTCATCCAATGACGAGTACCCTTATGAAGAGGCTGTTTGGTCCATCAGCCAGTGGGGGGACCCAAAAGCAAAGTCATTGAAACCAGATTTCTGAAGCCCTGTTTGTGGTTTAGTCATCAGGTTTAACAGCTGTAAACCGAGCTTTTAGTAACATCACTAGAATGTACATAAAGAATGGCAATAAAATCATATGTTGAACTGTCTCATTTGATTTCCTGTATCGTTGTATGGGAGTTTACCATGTTAAACATTTCTTGTACTGGATTCTTATCAGTGACTCTAAATAAAATGCTAAATTGTTTATTTTCTCAGGTTTGAAAAACTTAAAAAGACAAACTGAATAAACCTCACACATGAGAGATGAAGAACCAAAAAAAGCCTGGTTGCCCTTTTTACTCAAACACATCACATGACCTGGATGATTTGCAAAAAATTTTATCAAAATTATTTTTGGGTGTTATCTAAGCTCTTTTGTCCTAAACTCACACTAACCCATGTTTTTGTTAAGTTAATGAGCGTTGGCCCCAGACTGCAGGTTGCACAAATACTACCAGCTTGAGTGTGGCATTTATTTTGAAACTTTATTTCAGTTTACAAGACTTTTAGTGTAAGCAAATGTAAATGATAGATTCAGATAAAATGGATTACATTTATGTTTATTATTTTAATTTATATTTTTAATTCAGATTTTATATATTTTGTGAAATTATTAAATTATATTTATTGTATAATGTGTGTGTGTGTGTGTGTGTGTGTGTGTGTGTGTGTGTGTGTGTGTGTGTGTGTGTGTGTGTGTGTAGTAGGGCTGGGCAATAAATTGAAAATTTATCATTATCGAAATTTCTGACTAATCAATATCGTTTTTCTCATGTCAATAAATTTGACGATAAAAAATGATAAGATGTGTGGGTTGGTGACGTTCATGTCCCTTTTAAGGGCCGTGATATACTTGCTGTTTAGCGACGCGTACACGTGTTTAAAATGGCTGCCACGCGTAGCTTGCGTTGATTTGAAGCGTCGTTTGTGCGCGTCCCCCAAAATTAACGCGACACGACGCACCCGAATGCTGCGATATACGAGCAACCGGTAGGTGGAGTTGGCAAAAAGAGCGAGGCACACTCACCATGGTGACTCCATCTCTGGTTTAGAGATCTTTCACACCATCTATGATACCGCTGCTGTCCTTTTTTCTGCCGTAATCTCAAAATTAACCAGTTTTTAGCTCTTTTATTGACGCCATGTTTGTTTTGGTTGTACCGGCTCTCTATCTGGTCTGAGTACTCTCGTTACTACAACCAGTGCAGCGCTGTATAGCAGCAAGTATATGAACAAAGACGCAGCCTGCTGCCTGCGCCAACGCGAGGTTAAACAGCAAGTATATTCCGGCCCTAAGCAGCTGTACCACCTCAAGTCACACGACGCGACTCAATGTAATACATGTGACAGCCCCATCTAGTGGACAACTTTTGTTTTTGTGCATACAAGTTATCGTCCATTTATCGTTATCGAGGTGAACTCAATATACAGTGATATTGATTTTAGGCCATATCACCCAGCCCTACTGTGTAGATATGTATATATACAGTATATATATATATATATATATATATATATATATATAAAACTTATACAACTTTCACGATAGAGATGCTAAAATAAAATAAAACTGGGTTAACTATGTGGTCTGGAGTCTCTGGTAGACAGGAGACAATTTGTGAGGTTGTATGAAATGAGATCATCTTGTTAGGCCTTTTGTACATGATGTCCCCCAGGGGTCAGTATTTGGTTCAACACCTTTCAATCCCTATATAAATAATGTCTGTATGGTGTGGCATACATAACAATCATAGTATCATTTTCAAGCAATACTTTTTTTTCTTTGGGTGATTTAAAGGGTTTATTGGATGTGATCAGTTCAGAAATGAACAGATTTATTTTAATTATTTGACAGGAATAACATATTGAACCTCTAAACTAAAAAACACATTTTTCAACTTGAAAATTAATTCAAAATTTAAAATACAAATAGATGGTACTGAAACTAAGGTCATATAGTAGATGATGGAAAAGGAGTAACAGCTCATAGACTTTTACCCAATAGGATTTCTGGACCAGAAATCACTTTAAATATGATCATATTCACTGGTTCCATTACATTCAGTCATTGTGCAGAGATTTGGTCCTATAATTACGAATGATCATTACCATTATGCATATGTGTGTGTGTGTGTCATTGCACTCATATTTCTGCGTTTGATCTCTGGGTCCATCAACTGACTCTTTATTCATAGTCCCATCCTTCATAAATATTGCTTTCTTTGTCATGTTTTGCCATTTCTAGATGACTAACCCTGCTGAGTTCCCATAATGCACCAGGCTGAACTAATACACAACTCCTCTCTGCTTAAAAACAATCTCATATCCTGATGTCAATATTTACTTCATCCAACAGCTGCAAAGTCAAGCTGATTTTTATTTCTGCTGCATCTTTATTAGCCTTGTGCATTCATGTGTGTGTTAAGTTATGACCTGATTGTCTTTATTTGTACTATTTAAGATGGTGAGTTACAATCCATGAGGAACCTACATTCAATTGTCTTCAGTTTATTTATAAAGCACCAATTTACAGTTTCCATTTGGATTGATTTGTGTCACATTCCAACCCCTCCTCCTTAATCCGGGCTTGGGACCGGCAGAAGTGACCCAAAAGGGACACTCTGGCGGAGTTAGTTGGTTTTTTTTTTTTTGGGGGGGGGTTGAAAAAGGTTTAGGGTTAGGGGTGGGGGGATATGTTTTGGGGGGTGTTTTTGTCTTGAAAAAGACAGTTGTTGTTGATCAGGAGGCTTAAGCCGAGGTTTTTTAGCAGGGCTGGGGAAATCGGCGTGATCGAGACTTTGGTCACTCAAACGCTTTCTTTTCCCCAACACCCGAATGTGAGGAACATCCTGGAGTTGTCTTTTCTCCACTAAGGACAGTCCTCTGTAACCTGCCAGCATTTTGTATCGTTTGTCTCCACGATTAGGCTTGAAGTGACCCAACGGGGACACTCTGGCAGAGTTAGTTGTTGTTTTAGGGGTGGTGTTGTCTTGAAAAAGACAGTTTTTGTGTTAGGGCGTTAGGGTTAGGGGTGGGGGGGGGGGTATGTTTTGGGGGTGTTGTTGTCTTGAAAAAGACAGTTTTTGTGTTAGGGTTAGGGGTGGGGGGTATGTTTTGGGGGTGTTGTCTTGAAAAAGACAGTTGTTGTTCTTCAGGAGGCTTAATCTGACATGAAGACCTGTCTGATTTGGATTCAGTTATTTTCTGACTAGAATCCTGTCTTTGGCCCTTTTCTGTAGCTGTTTTCTTGTAGCGGTGAAACAGCTTCAGATTTAAGATGTTTGAGCCAGAATTGTCTCCAGAACGGAGCGAATGCTTCCCAGAAACAAGCTGTTGCCTTGTTTACTGAAATGCACTCCGTCTGGGACATAAAGGGCCTTATTGAAAAATCTGAGCTGTGGATGCTCGATGACCAGGCCCCCAAGGCTCCCTACAGCCCTCCTCAGTAAAGAATTAACTTGTTTTCTGTTACTGTTAATTCTCCCTGGTTGTCCGTATCTCCACGCCCGCCGTTCATTGATAGTGGAGAAGGCAATTCTCATTTTAGGGAAGTCCTTGTGTAACTTGGACAAATCCCTTTGTATCTGAGATGCCAGTTCTGCGGGGGAAACAAGACCCAAATCGTTTCCTCCAGCGTGGACAACCAGAATATCTGGAGGACAGTGTGTGGAAGCCTCGGAGTAGAACCTGGGTAGGACTCCACCCCAGCGAATGCCTCCTTTGCCAAACCATTGGACCCTGGCTCTGAGTCCAAAGTTTGTCCCAAACAGCTGCTGAGCTGCCTCTTCCCCCCGTCGAACGTAACTGGATCCAATTACCCAGATTACGGGAGTTGGAGGCAGCTCAGGCTTGATGGTAGATGCTGTGTTTGGGGGCTTGGAGACATCTTTGGGTCCAGAATCCGTCCCTTTCCTATGACCTTTGAGTCTAATCATAGTGGGACGTTTCTGCTGAGGTGGGTCTTCAAACAGCCGAGGTTTTTTAGCAGGGCGGGGGAAATCAGCGTCATCGAGACTTTCGTCACTCAAACGCTTTCTTTTCCCCGACACCTGACTGCGAGGAACATCTACGGACATTCCTCTGTAACCTGCCAGCATTTTGTATCGTTTGTCTCCACGATTAGCCCACAAAACTGAGGAATTTTTGCTGGAGATGGATGTTAAGTCTCCAGCTGTGGCCACAGACACATTTGTCTTGAAAAAGACAGTTTTTGATTCCTCAAAGGGCGTAATCTGACCTGGAGACTTGTCAGAATTTGATGCAGAAACACACTGTTTCTGTGTTTCTGCAAAGCTAATCCCTCTGCAGCTAGCCAGACGTTTATATCTGAGCTGTTTGCGAAACGACTGCAGCTGAGAGGAATTTTGCTCTGACAGGAAAGCTGGATGACTGTTTGACAGGACAAAGCGAATTTTGCACTCCATCCTTGAGCAGTGAATAACAATAGAAATACTCACCAAATGCACCAGATTTCTCTGAAGGGAGCTGTTAAACGATGCTGTTAACACAAAAAACAAACGTTTTCTGAGAGCAACAATCCGTCCAACAGTGTGCTTCAAAGCAAGTCTGACACTGAATGTGTCCTGGGTTATACTGATGCAGTATACGTCACTGTCCCTTTGATGCTGCTGTAAGCCACGCCCACTTGTTAGTAGCAGCATCCGAGCGTTCACGACGTCCTAAGGTGCTGCTGCCCTTAGACATGAATACGTAGACGCCCCATTGGCCGCTGGAGAGCGCAACAGCGTCGCCGCCATATTGGATGTGTCTCCTCACTGTCCAAAGTCAATGCAGGGTGAGCAACTATGCCCGTTTTTGTGCAGCCTACAGTTGAAACAACCGGCTTACTATTGATAACAGATCATGTGGGATTACTATTGACTTTTCTAGCCTACCTGATGGGATTTTATATTTTCATTTATTTTGTTTAATTATGCTTATATTTTAATTGTCATACCAGACCATGTGCCTGCTTTTGTGAAAAAGTTTGATAAAATGAGTTTTTTAGTTGAATAAGCACCTTCTTCAGTAGAAATTAATGTATTGTGGGCGGCCGGCCACGTATATATGTCTGTGGGGCTTGTGTAGTGACAGGGCTGCTAGGCGTGCGTCACCGTGGCCATCTTGTGTCTGGTTTCTGTCTCCCAGACCGGTCCGGTCCAGTTAGGAAAGGAAGACGGAACTTTTTGCTGCTTCTGCAGGTTCTAATGAAAAACTTTTAAACACTAAAGACTAGAAATATCAGTCCTTCCTGTAAATACGAGTTCAATGTAGCATATAAAAATAAAACAGATGAACTTTGTGCACACGCAGCAACGAAACAGCAGAGGGTGAACGGTAATTACGTAGCATGCGACAGGTCACCATGGCAACAAGGGCTTTTACGTTAGCTAGGTAGCAGGAGGCATAGATATCCATATATATCACTAGATGCCTTACACGCGCTGTTCCTCGATTGGACGAACGTCCCTGACGCGGCGGCCATCTTACCTCGGACAGCTGCCCCCTTTCGTAACATTGGTGTCAATGGTGCATGTACTATTTAAATAACTCTAACTTGCCAAATTTTCAACTGAATTTCAAACGGTTTGATTTGTTATAAACGCCAGAGATGTGGCTCTAAAATATGACGGATTTGGCCCATTAATTTAAAAATGTTAAAGCATGTCCTATCAAGCCTATGTGTCATAAAGTTTGTAATAATGCAACCCGCTTGTAAATCCGTTAATATTTCATCGAGTTATGAGTGTTTTTGTTTAAGTTGTTCACTCACCTTCCATCTGCTACTATTGGGGAACGTAAGCTGTCCGAGGTAAGATGGCCGCCGTGTATGGACGCTGTCGGCTCCCAGTTAAGACATCTATCGATCTATATATATATATATCTATGGCAGGAGGCGTCATTTGGAATCGTAGGATGGCCAAGGAAGGTCCCGCCTTTCTCGCCTCTGATTGGGGCTCTCCTACGATTGGCTATTTCATTTAGCAGCAAACCGTCTTCTCTCGCTAAGTGCAGACTGTCCTGCCACCAAAGACTGTATACCAATAAGATGCACCAACAGAACAGCTGTTTTGGGGAGTTTTGTAAAGAAAATGCGAATTTAGCGAAATAATAACCATTTTGTTCTGTTTAGAAAAAGTTTTTTTCTGTTCCTTTTATTAAAAAAAACTGAAATACATAAAATGTGAACTTATAATAAATCTTGTTGCACTCACTGTTGGATTTACTTTATATCTGTTGCCTCAAGCATTGAGGTTAGCAGCGTACATAGGCTATTTGTGCCTTACCTGGGTATGAAATATAATTAAACTGCCCTATTTTGCCCAGCTGTGTGCAGCAGCTCTGTTTCTCTTCTATAATAATGAAAATTTGTAAAAAATAAAATAAAGGTCTAAATCATAATCAGCTTTGAATTAAATTTCGATTTAATGATACACATTTAAACAGATGATGAGAGATGTGTCCTAACTTGCAAACCGCCTTAACCTAAGAAAGTGAAGACATAACATAGCCTATAGTAATAAGATAACCCCATGCTTGAGAGAAAACAGATATAAAGTCAATCCAACAGTGTGATAAATGCAACACGATTTATTACAAGTTCACATTTGATGTTTTTCAGTTTTTTTTCTATAAGAAACAGAAATCGGTTTGTTGTAAAACAGGACAGAATGGTTATTATAGAGCTAAGTTCACATGTTCTTCAAAAAAAAAACCTCAAGATCTGGCTGCAGACATAAAAACCCTGCAGCGAGGGAAGACGGTTTGCTGCTAAATGAAATAGCCAATCGTAGGAGAGCCCTTCCAGCCAATCAGAGGCGAGAAAGGCGGGACCTTCCTTGGCCATCCTACGATTTCAAATGACGCGACCGGCGTAGCGGAAGTACACCGGAGTGGTGATTACAGCAACTCACCACGAGGTGGCGCCAAATCACGGTGTTTGGATGCAAACAAGGCTGAACTCACTGAAGTTATTTTATTTCACAATATTTTAGCTTTTTAAACAGAAACGAGACAAAAAATGTTTCTAATTTAGTAGAAGGTTTCCAACACTGTCGAATCTGTGACACAGTAGACCAAAGGGGCTTCCTCCTGTTTCCAGAGCTGATGGGAGCAGCATGAACTGAACTTAAAAATAAAAACTATCATAAGGAACCCTGGTTTCTTTTAAAGAAGAACGTGCATTTCCTACCAAAGAAACATTTACATCCTGCTCCTTAGTGGGTCACAAAAAGATGGATCAGCCATCAGGACTGCCTGCTAAACTTTAAAGAGGTTTCCTCTCTAAAAGCTCTCTGACTGGCCAGAGCTTG
This sequence comes from Aphyosemion australe, assembly GCA_006937985.1. NCBI lineage: Eukaryota > Metazoa > Chordata > Actinopteri > Cyprinodontiformes > Nothobranchiidae > Aphyosemion > Aphyosemion australe. Next base: position 95,384 of record SSNS01000882.1, read on the forward strand.
GACAAAGAACATCTGGAGGTGTCCTGGAGTTTCTATGGATCAGGAGTCAGCAATAGATCCTCTGGGTCTTGTGAAGTTGGATCTCTGTGGGTTGGGCTGGCCTACTTATGCAATCAGCTTGAGGGGGTTTGGAGGGCAGTCGAACACCATAAACTCTTGGTAAAACTCTTTAAACGTGATCTGGTCAGTTCTCAACTTCTCTAACTCTTATCCTTACTTCATAGGTGATGTGAGCAGCTGTTAAGCTGTTTCTGTGGGGTATGCAGCTGTCCTGTTGAGGGGACATATGAGAGGATATCAGGACAAAACCCTTTCATAGGAGTTCATAAACTTTGCTTCAGCAAAGATGTTCTAGAGATTTTCTGAAAAAGTCCGTTTCCGATCTTTACCCATCTTTAATTTATAATTGAGTCTTGAAAGGTGGTTCAGGGTTTTGCCTAGCATGATTTCACCGGAAGTAAAGTTAAACGGGCTCCTGTTTTCCAGAAGATGGTTAGATGGTTTTGACCCATCTGACCTCCGAGGGTGATCCCTACCAGCTGGCCTTTAGTTTTGCCTGCAGTTCAATTTTTTCTGTTTGACCTTCATAAAAGTTCTCAAAGACAGACTTTGTGGTGCCACTCATCCTTCTTTGTGAATGCAGGAAACACGTCCTCCTGGTAGCACGTATATGATGTTGAGCCTCAAACATGTGCTGGTAATGTACAAGGTTAGAGGAACGGTCTAGGTAGGTGGCAGAAATAATTACAATGTCCATTCATAATGGGTGCAATGGGTAACATGCTGTTCTCTGGAACGACAGCATGTTACCCAGAAGAAGTCGTGGATTTGTTTACATTTTTAATATTTCTGTTCTGTTTGGATCTCCACGTCTAGGATCTGAGATCTGCTTGAGGAGCGATCTTATCCTTGTTGGTGAGGAGAGGCCTGCGTAGCAAACAGCTTAAGGGATTTAGTCTCCAGAAGCAGCTGCCTGCTGCAGCTGTACATGCTCTGAGGATGAACCATAACAGCAAGGCTGGAGTTTCAGCTGGTGAACCACAAACAGTCACATTCAGGAGCCAAATCTGAAGGTAGTTAGTGTGAGAGTAATAAAGAAGCCTGAGACATCAACACAGAGAACTGAGAAAAAACATGTTTTGGATTTTATTCTTCATCTTTTACATTGATGACATTCCAGACCTGTAGGTCATGGATCCTTCTGATTGATGGTTGAGACCATCTCAGGTCAGAAATAAGAAACAAACAGTAATTAGAAAAGAAATAAGCAGTGTGCAGCTGAGCAGGGATGGGAGAAAGTCAATGTTGTAAAACTTTGACCATCTCCATTCTATTAGTTTGCTTTTAGACCCTCTAAAGTAAAAACAACACTGAGACATCAAAAACCAGCCTAGATGTGGACGGGCTAGGAAGGTCTTCAGATTAGGAATGCTGTGGGCCTCCCATGAGATATGATGGAGTTAGGCTCAGTGGGGTGATGATGGTTTATTACCATGGTAACAGCATGTCAGTGTCATGAAGCATGAGCGGTCATGCTGGCCTCATGCCTCCATCACACTATCAGCACCATGCTTTTATTTTGATATCGTTTATTCACTAATTGATTTATTTTAACTTCTGGTCAATGAAAGCCCAACCCCTCACTGCCTTTCACCAAATAAGCATTCAAGGATTTCTCTTTATTTTAAAAGTCACTCTACTTTCTTCTTACTATTAAAATATCGCATGGTTCCTCAACTGTATTAGATCATTTTTGCATTGCACCTTGTACCTCGCCAACCCTGCTTATCCAGGTCTGAGTGATGGAGGCAGCCCAGGGGCCTCCTGCCAGCAGGACATGCCTGAAACACCTCCCCTGGGAGGCGTCCAGGAGGTGTTCTCACCAAATACCCAATACAGCTGGCTCCTCTCAACATGGAGGAGCAGCGGCTCTACGCTGAGTCTCTTCTGGATGTCCGAGCTCCTCTCCCTAGCTCTGATGCTAACCCCGGAGAGGCACTAATTCTGACTGCTCGTGTTCATGATCTTGTTCTTTCAGACGTTACCCAAAGCTCAGGTGAGGTTTGGAACACAGATCCCGCCCCGATCTACCTGTCGACCTCCTGCTTCCCTCACCTGAACAAGACTTCAACATAGTTCAACTCCTCTACTTGAGGAAGGACCTCTCCTCTGACCCAGAGTTTGGAACACCATCCACTGCAAAGTTGCACAAGCTGATTCAAATGGTTTTCATCCTACATGCTCTGCTCTATTTGAACATTACGGGTGTTTTTACAGAAGGAAATTGTGTGATTTCAGTGTTCATTAACTTGCAAAATAGTTTAAACCAACAAAAACACATTATAATCTAAATGCTATGTGAATAAAATCATGATTTCACTCTAAAAAATCATTAAGTGTTTTTGCTGTAAAGGAGGTTGTTCAAGGTTTCCACAATCCAGCCACGTTCAGGTCACAGGGAGCGTGATGGGGTCTTGGGGGAGGGGGGGGGGGGTGTTAGTGAAGGAAAACCACATTTATAAATTGTTTTTTTTTTCTTCAGGCCAGCTGGGTGGGAGCTCCCTCCTAAAGCCACTTTAACGATCTGACAGTGACAGAGGACGCTGTGCTCCTACTTTAACGGATGAGCAGGTTGATTCTGGGTTTGCACCATATGACTTCACATCATCCACAAACTGCATCACGTTAGACTCCAGAGATTGTTTCACAACAGAACTATTTTGCTCTGTTTCTGGTCAGAGTCCACATCACACACTCCCCCTGATGTTTTCACCAGGCGGTCCTCCGTTTTCTCTTCCTGGTTGATCACAAGCTCAGCGTTTTACTGGAGGGGAGCAACCCATGCAGCTCTGTAACAGAGAGAGTTCAAACATGGGCTCAAGCTAATGTGTCCAATCTTTTCTTTTTGTTTTGCTTTTTTTTTTTTAACTCAGCAGAGTTCAGTTCCAAGCAAGAAGCTGATAAGGCGCGTGCTGTTAGGAGTTTCATGGTCCAGCTAGCCCATCATAGTCCTTCTCTGGATCTGCAAAAAGCACATCCAGGTGGTTCTGCAACAACAAAAAGAAAAAAGGAAACAGAGTAGAGCACCAGATGTGGATTAATTCACACCAAAAATAGTCTTTCAAGGAACGAGCTATCACCTCATCTAGGCAACGTTTTACAGAACGATCAGCGTCCAGCTGCAACTGAGAGCTGATGAAACTACACAGATGTTTCAGGACTTTAGGAGAGAACTAATGACTGGAGGCCCGAGAGCCAGCGACCCACTACTGCTGTTTCAAATTAAAAGTCTCATAATCACATAAACTACCATCAATTCTTTCATGTCTTTATGAATGTCTAAAACAACCTGTGGTAGAGAGAGTATTCATGATCCATCGTTTCAGTTATTCAGGAAGCTTAAAGTAACACAGAGCTTCTCCTCCACCCTACTGGTTGAAAGTGGAATTACAACTACTGTAAAGACAACCCTGCAGCAGCCTGCTGTAGCTAGCGCTAACAACGAGCTAACACTAACATGAGACAAGTCTTACTAAATGAGCCACAAATCAAAAAGATCCACACTGTTGGACAAACTATTTTATTACTCACAGTCCAGTAGCAACAAAGCCAGGTCACCATCAGCCTGTGATTTCATAGCCTTTTTCAGCTTCCTCACACTAGTGTAAGCCACACAAATGTTCACTCTGGTTTTAGCTCTTTGCCTCACCTCCAAAGACATTACTCTGTTACTTTTACTTCCAGGCTCTACCATGACGCCAACAGAAAAGCAAACTTCTCTTTTTTTTCTTGTGTTTTTTATTAACGATCAGCAAATTAAGAAAGTTAACTCCACAGAAAATAGCTAACAGCCATAAAGCAGGTATAAGAGCGCCCCCTAGAACACCTACCCGCTCCACAAAACTATCTAGTACAGTTTTTGGTCAGCAAAGGGCGGCAGAGTGGTGTCAAATATGAAACTGATCAATTTTCTAATCCAACAATCACTGAGATCAATGTTAAAGCTCTAGCTTAAAGTTTAAAAAACTATTTAGTCTTACTTTAAAATATAAAAATAACCTCAAAAGTCAAATGAAAAGCCTGACTAGCATGAAATGATTAATAGTGTACATTAATATTATTCTGCTGATAAGTTTTTAATAGTTAATTAAAGAAGGTAAAATGGGAAAAAGTTATTGATTCTTTAGTTGAGTGGTTTCTTCCAACATTTTACCTGTCGTGTATGTTTTAGTTTGAATTATATTCAATCTCATATTTAGCATGTCTATTTACTATGTTTTCTATTTATTGTTGTTGGGTTAGGGTTTTTGTCAATATATTGTCAAACTAAAATAAACTTTTTAAAAAATCATCTGCTATAGAAATAATCTGCTGTCTGGTGGTTATTTCTGTAAAACAAAAATTTGAAAAGCTGCACAGAAATATAACATCTAAAAACGTCAATAACAAACAACCCCTAGGAAGCAACAAAAAAAAAAAACAGTTTTAGACAATTTAGTCAGTTTATCAGTGTCATTATGTCAACGTGAGCTACATCAGGAACTCCAATAAATCACCAACAGTACAGATGGAGCCCCACCAGCACATGCAGGGTGTTGTAATGATATAACATTCAACAATAATTCTGCACGTTTTCTTACTCTGTTCTATTAGATTAACTTTCTAGAGCTGACTCCTGGTTTAACAACTCCAACCACAACATGCTTCTTCCCTTTAGCCAGCATACCTAAGTGTTTACTCACATTCCCCCAGAGTCCCTTAATACATTAAGGTTTCGTTGTTTTAATAAGTAAAATGATCTCTAGACTCTGGTGTCTTTCCAGAATGACCTCTGGAAGACCTCTCGACCAGAAATAAAAAATGACTAACAACACTGACAGACTTCATGGATTGCAGCTGTTGTAGTTAGCATTAAAACTACGTCTGTAGTGAATGGCTATGAACCTCAACATGCTCCAAAGCCTCCATAACTGAGGATTCTTTGGTATTTGCTGCATTTATTTTCATCTCTCCTCCAACCACACGCCCTTCCAGCTGACCGCCTCCATCACAACCACCAAGAATCCCAGCTGAGGAGGTCCCAGGCATAAACGCTACTCCCATGGGATGATTCATCTGTTCTTTAAATAATAACTTACAGCCAGTTTTAAGCTGCAGGCAACATGTTTGCATGACAGCATTAACGACAGGGCATGTAGTGTCATGTTTCCTAAGTTACTTCAACTCTTAATGGCTGGAATTCAGAGGTAAAAATCATCAGTTTGAGCTTCACTCTCTTATTTCTGGTTTTCTGACAACTTCATGTACACGTTCACAGACAAAGTGTAAAAAAATGTTTTTAGGTTTAAAATTAAACTATTGTTAAACTGAAGTGTATTTCACTTGCTCTGGTGCTGACACCATAAACACCATAAATCCTGAGTGATACAGGTTTTAACATGACTTTTTGGATACTCGTTTTTCAGAGATGGTCTTGTTTATTTCAGCCAGACTATGTGAAACGCCAGCATGGTTCCATGTTAAACGATGCCTTGTCCTGAGCATAAAAACATAATAAAAACCATCACAAAGAAGCTCCGCAGAGCTGAGCTGCTGTAATTCTTTATCAAGCATTTGTAGCAGGAGTCATATCACTTTCAAAAATATTACAGTGCTGATAAAAAAAGTGGTGAAGGATAACTAAAAAAATTTCTTTATTCTGCTAGGAAACATGTCCCTGTCCTATCCATTATGATCACCAAATATAAGCTGCATTTTCCAGTGGCGGATCTAGAATTTTTCTCAATATGGGGCCATCAAGGGGCCACAATATTTATAGAGGGGCCAAGTATTAGTCCAACATCCTTACACAAGATTTCACACTGGAAACTCCTATTTGTCTCATTAGCAGAACTAGTGTTTGGACTTGCTTCCACCCTTGATCATTGTGCAAAGGACAGAGGAGTGATAAGACAGGGGCCCATCAGGGGGCCAATCAGATTTCAGTAGGGGCCAATGCCCCTGTGGCCCCACCCTTAGAACCGCCAATGGCGTTTCCACTAGGAGTTCCAGGAAATATCTGGGAGGGGAAAGTTGCCTGGAAGATACCATGGCTCGGTCCTTTCAGCCGTTGTGTCTACATAGTAAATCAGCCCTTTCAGGACTTTGCTAAGGCGTCAGCGTATAGCCACTATTAAGGCCGTGAGTGATGTCACTGATCAGTGCTAAACGGTGTCCTCAGACATTAATAGCATTAAAAGTTTCATTCAGTCAAAGTACACTGTCATTTAATCCATTCAGGGGACCAGGAGAGCAGTTGTGTGAAGTAAAAAGCGATGTTCAATGACCAGAAGATGCATAATTTGTTTTACCGTGCTCTGTAGGAAAACACAAAGTGCCATGAATTAGCCATTCGCCGGCCCCGCCCCCAGAACGGCTATTGTCCAATCACACATCATAGCAACCGTTACTATCCGAGAACTCCAAACAAAATGATGACGCTAAGCCTAATTTACTACTAAGCATTAGCCTCGATAGTAGTCGTGTCTCCTTCGTTTCCCTTCAGAACCTCCTCATCGAGCTCAACCAGCAACAGCCAAGCATGAGTGCTCCCCCCGTCCGCGGCTGGGCGGAGGTCCGCCTCCCAGACTATCCAAGACCCTTTATAAGACACACCGTGCCGGCAAATCAGCGTAATATTACCTCAACCGTGTGTCTTATAAACGCACATTAAGCCTTGGCGCAACAGCGGGTGGTGTCATGATCACGTGATGAATTAATGCCGAGCTCCGGCCGGGAACTATATTGAAAATAAAAGTAAACACGGGCATAAAAAGTTACATTTTATAAACTCAGCTGAGATGATAAACTGAGTGATGCAGAGCGCCGGGAGCTTTTCTCCGTTAGAACTTCCTGCAGCTCAGATCATCTGACATCTGACAGCTCACATGGACACCGCTTCGCCGCCACCGCTCCTCGGATCCACGCGTCCCTGGACACCGGACCTTCTCCCAAACTCCAAACTCCTTGTTCCCTGCTACGCTTCACTCAGCGGAGCCAACACTAATATATCCCTCCACTGCATACTGTAACCCTTTTGCCTTCGATCTGGATGATATTGAGGAGAAATTGCTCCAAAAAATGTCGCTGACACGCATCTGTCTACTTCTTTCCATCACGAAAATCTGCAGAGCTGCAGTATTTGATCCACTTATTGTCGGAGTTGGCAACAGTAACTAAGGGGGGCAGGGCTCGGCGAAAGGTCAATTACAACACTGTTGGGGGATTTCTGCTGTGTTTTTCAATTTTGGGAGTTTAGAAACTGTGATTTTAAAGCAGCATCAATGTTGCTTATATTCTCTTTCTTCCATTCCGCTTCACCAGCAACTCTTCCAATTTTACAAAAGCCGGATGTTTGGTGACATCTTCTGATATAATGTACTGCTGAGTTATAACCATTCAGCATGAGTTAACCACAAGTCCCGCCCAGTGACTATACTGGGCCATTTCGAGTACCCCAGTTCAGGTGCTTGGTTGGTCCCAAAATGGCCCAGAAATGATCAAATGGAGACATGAGAATGTCATAAAGGTAAAATGACCCAGAAGCTTGAATAGTGGAAACTGGCCTACTGGAACCATAGACATGAATACGTAGACGCCCCATTGGGCGCTGGAGAGTGTAACAGCGTTGCCGCCATATTGGATGGGTCTCCTCATTCTCCATTAGTCAATGCAGCGTTTGCAACTATATCCGTTTTTGTGCAGCCTACAGTTGCAACAACCGGCGTACTATTTAAAACAGATAGTGGGATTACTATTCATGTTTCTAGCCTACCTGATGGGATTTTATATTTTAATTTATTTTGTTTAATTATGTTTATGTTTTAATTATCATGCCATACTATGTGTCTGATTTTGTGAAAAAGCTTGATAAATTGTGTTTTTTAGCTGGATAAGCGCCTTCCTAAGTAGAAATGAATGCACTGGGGGGTGAATGGAGACCCAACTAAAATGGCGGCCGGCCACTATGGCAGCTCCGATAGGCAGCGCCAGTCCATGAGGCGTCTACGTATATATGTCTGTGATTGGAACTAAATGCTGAAGTCAAAGACAAATTTAAAATGCTGCCCTCTAGTGGTTGGCTGCAGTTTTATGCCCCGCCCCTCCAACTAAATAAACAGGGCATCGTCCTTACTAGAAAAATAAAATCTCAAATATTTTCTTTCAGATGTTGACTTTTGCTGATTCACATATTCATTTTCTAAGACATTTAGCTGTAATTAGTTCTTTGATGTTTAATAAACACCAGGTGCAAGTGCAGGTGAGTCGGCAGCTCTCTAATCCCCACATCCCAGGTGTGGAGAACCTGGTTCCAAAAACACGACACGTTAGAACAGGTAAACGGAATATTTCTGGTTTGTTTTTATATGACGGGGTAGACCAGGACGTTTTGTTCACCATGTATGTCGATGGCTCAAACATGAAACATGTTCATGCTCCACATATTCGTAAACTGAGCTGTTTTCCAAAATATAACTAAATGTTAAATGTTGTCATTGTGATTTTTGGTGTTTTTACTGCTTTTAGCTACAGGTAATGCAGAGTTTCTACCTTTCCAGACACAAAGTTGTGTTTCAGGAGGTTCTGGTATCTAATCCCACATGTACATATGGTCCTACTTGGGATGTGCTTGTCAGGATATCTCATGCATGGATTAGTTTAAACTGTCAGTGCAGCTGTCTAGGAATGTATTTTACTGTCATTAGATCATTACCTCTTATTGTGGCTGCCTCTCAGTGCTTCCATTAAAATGGCCTCCTTCATAGTCCAGCTGGCACAGGATCATATTATTCTTGAGGAAAAACTTGTCTCCCACGCAAAATCTGCAGAGAGAAATAAAAACAATATGAAACTGACTCTTGGTTTTTGCTGGACCTGAAGTGAATCACGAAGTCCCACAGGAGTGAAGCAGGCATATTTTCATACAGCTTACATCTACAGCTATGATAATTAGAAAATTATTCTTGCATAACTGTGACCTGATAAACTCTTCAAGTGATATACAAAGTCTTTAACCCTTCAAGTTTTCATACGGTATGGATTTAACCACATTGTGATTACGGTGCAGGAGTAATATGCTGATAATGACCCGGGAGCTACAGCTCCCAGATACGTCAACTGAATTTGATCTCCCTGGCTAATTGCTCCCCTAATCTTACCTCTGACGGCAGAGCTGACAGGCAAAGCAGTCTAAATGGTAGACGTTGTCTCTGGCTCTCATCACCATCTCAAAGGCAGGGATCAGCTTACTGCAGGCTGCACAATTCCCCGTCACCCCAAAGAGCCTGCCCAGGGAGAGAGGGGGACAAGCAGGCCTGTCATCTTAATGCAGAAAGGAAAAATAAATAGCTCATATAACATGTTGCTTGTGCACCAAGCAGTGAGTGTTTTTGCCAAGCAAAGCTCCCATCGTATTATTTCTACATGCAGCCAAGTGTGAAAAGGGACACACATTCTGATTGTAATTATGGATGAGCTTCTCATAATCAGAACTGCAGCCATGTCATTAAAGAATGGCTGCAAACCATTAAGTTTTATCACCGCTGATTAGAATAAAGAAAACTGGAAATGGTCAAAATGCAAAGCTGGAAGCAGACAATGGTGAGTTTTCACATGATTCATGACCACAATACAGTGCTGCCAAGTTAAACCCAGTTGTTGATAGCAAAGGGTTTAAATACGCTCTTCCAGTATCCTCATTGTTCACTATCCAGATCCAGTAATTAGTGAGTCACACTGACCACTTTTCTCCAGTCTCTCTGTTTCGTTTCTTGGTAACCACTCCAAATATTGTTAGCTGTATCATGGTGGTAAAGACTGATTTGTGTTTGATTTTACTCATTAACAGTTGGCCACAAACCTATGGTAGTGGCTCTGTTTCAAGTGTTAGGTATGGTGTGATTCTAGACCCGGTTTCTGCTACCTTTCAACGTTTTTACTGTCCAGCGGTTCAGCTTTCTCCTCTCTATTCTCTTCTTCTAACATTTCTGCAGATATTCCTTTGCATAAAGATGAAAAGTTGGCTGTGATAAGAATCAGCCAATCAGAGCAGCCCATCTCAAACTCAAATTTCTGATTTTTCTTTACCTGGTGAGCACATTAGTCATGGTTGGTGAATTCATTTCCAGATGTGTGGTCTTCTAGTTGATCAGAATTAGTCAAGAAAATTATATTCAAATTATATTCCAATATAGTGCATTTACAGTTTATATTTGCAGTTTATATTGTGCTTTTTTGCATTAAAGAGACGTTTTAACACGGACAAACTTGTTCCTCATTCTCCTCCACCTCTTCATGCGCTCGCCACCTCTAAACCCAGGTTTCCCCTCATTTCCGTTCACAAATAAAATGCTTGCTGCGTATCTTTCTACTCCTCCAGTCACGGGTGAATAAAACGTTCCTATTTTCAGAGTTTTTCCGCAAAGTATTCTTCAAGCTGCTCCGTGTCTGCCGCTAGATGTCTTTGGCTCTCTTTTTATTTTTTGAGGCATCAACGGCAGAGCTGGTGACGTATTTAAAGAAGCGGCATTCTGACCAATCACAAGCTTGCGCTCTCCGTCTCGTTGGACGGATGTTTAGAAAAGAGAGCTCGACTCCGTCCGTCCTCGCCAGCCTGCTGCAGAGCTCTTGCAACGACGGATCATGGCGCTTCGTGCGTCCGTACTGACAAAGACGGAAAAGTATAAGTTAGGCTTTGGTGGACGAGAGAAAATAGACAGAAAAACGCTCGGGTCAGAAAAAACCTGACAGATCTACGTCACACTGTAAATTAGCATTCATGGACTCACCCATCTTGCCTCACTACTGAGAAAGGCTGTTGTTGATTTAGCATCCAGGAGAAAGCGGAACGCGTCTCGGCTAGTAGAAGCTAACCATTAGCATTAGCAACTCCACCACACAGCAGAACTTGTGTTATTTGTGAAAATATTAACATTGCAGAGGGAATGGAGGCAGCGGAAGAGTCGTGTTGCTGTTAGCCAATCAGAGGAGAGATGTCTGAAAATCAGGAACATTAATGAGTAAGACTCCAAATCCTGCCATTTTCTGCCCCCTAATCTTTCGGCTAACCTATACTTCCTGAAACAGGAGAGCCAGAGCTTTATTTCCACAGAGAACAACATCACCAATGCAACGACAGTGCATCTGTACTTCAGTTATTCCTGATTTTTTTTGGGTAAATTAGATTTGTATCACAGCTACTGATCAGAGTGAGAAAAGTAACTCAGGAGAAAGTGTGAGGGTTTAGAGTAAATGTGGTTTACTTTAAGGTGGAAGAGGGTCCGTTTGTTTGCACAGCTGAACTACCTGCAAACCAAGTTCACCTGGTTTTTCATAGTCTTTTCTGTCCAGCTGCAGATGGTTTCACCTCTTGTTCACCTCCAGCAGAATGAACAAGCAGCTCCTCCACAGCCTCACACACATGAAGATAAGTGGACATGGCTGATTTCCATATCCCATTAGAGGCCAAATAAAAAAGAAGTTTTGGAAGGAAACTTTTTTTTAAAGGAAAAACATTCATGGAGCGAGAAAGAGAAGTGATAAGAATTCGTGTCCCACAGCCCCAACCAACAAATGAAAAATGTCATCAAATGAATGACTAACATGGGAACAAAAGCGAGCCCTAATTACCAGAATGTTCTGATCTAATGAGCATGAGTCCTTCATAGGCACCTGGTGGGTTTTTTCCTTCTCCTTAACAAGGCTATGAAGCTCAATGCTAATTCTCCACTAATGGTCCAATTAAAAGAAATCACATGGTTTTAATCCAGCTCTTCAAAGGCTTTTGGTCTGCACCCTCGCAATGATGAGGAAAACAGGAGGCAATCTAGCCAATTTAACTGTCAAAAGGGGTTTTGGTCTCTTAAGTGCAGCGCAGCTAATGAGCGACTTAGCTCCAACGAAATCCAGCTGGATTCGACATGAGACTAACACATGAGTTCAGCAATGTGGCGCAGAAATCAGGAGCTCAGAACCAGACGTTGTTATTCCAGGATAGAGAAAAGAACCTTTAGAAGAGCCAGGAATGTTATAATAAACTTTAGATAGATAGATAGATAGATAGATAGATAGATAGATAGATAGATAGATAGATAGATAGATAGATAGATAGATAGATAGATAGATAGATAGATAGATAGATAGATAGATAGATAGATAGAACCAAGTCAAACTGCTGTGAAAGTTCATGAATAGAAATAGGAAACGAGAGGAACTCTGGCACAGTTCAGGCTTCACCTTATATTTCTTTAACAATACTTCAAAAACATATGAAAAGGTCAGCAGCTTGTCTGTCCTGTAACTGCTTTCATTCCTCCAAACTGTGCTGCTGCTGCTGCTGACTGTCAGCTTTTCTTACACTCTCCAACCCTTCAGCTTGAGCTTGAGTTGAAGAATGAAACATTATTGGTTTTTGACTGTAAATGAACAAAAACTAAAATATAATTTGCTTGGAATCAAGTGATCAAGCAGTGTCTTAAAATATTATCCAATCAGAGTGATAATGGGACTGGTTCTGGGCTGGTGCTGGAAGGCTGGTGGTTGTTGTACCTCAGGTAATCTCTGCGACAGAGGATGAGGTTGGCCCGGGTGTAGAGGGTGGATCCCACCCGGCCCAGGCGGCAGTCGCAGCAGGCACACTTCAAACAGTCCTCATGCCAGAACCTGTCCAGAGCCTGCAGCATGAAGCGGTCCCGGATTTTCCCATTACAGCCAGCACAGCCTCTGGGCTTCTCTCTGGACTGGAGGGACACCACGGACACACCTGGCAGGGAAATAAAAGGTAATAACAAAGACAAACATGACTAAAAATCCTTATCAAACTTTCCTCAAGTCAGATTGGAGATCTTTTGATGTCTTGGCAGCTGCAGCTCATTCTCAGGAACATTCTTCTCCACTTTATCCCAACTGAACTTTTCTTTTACAAAGGTTTTGTTATTATTATTCATCCTTATTTCATATTAATAGATGTTATACCTCCCAGGGTATTAATAACCTGCATCTGAATCTGAGTACATGATTCAAACTTGTTCATGTAGTTGAGCACAAAGCCATGATGTCTTAAACATGACAGGGTCAGCCAACGCAGCCCTGATGAGCACTAACTGTTACACAGCTTTAAATGAAGGAATGCTCCACTCACTCTCCTCCTTGTCTAGCACCATCCTCCAGGACAAGGCTACACTCCAACAGCAGTAGAAATATCACTCCCTCTCCTCCTGCAGAACAGCACCGCTGTAATAAGCGCAGACAGCCTCGACGCAGCGCACAAATAACTGGGATCAGTCTGGAGTCGCTCAAACTTTGGATCTGCAGCTCCTCATCGTCCCAGAGAACAAGCCGAGGAAGCAGCCTCCCAGTCCGGATGGATGATCCAGATCCAGATGTCCTCGGATGAAGAGTGTCCTCCTATCTGGACTGATGTCAGCGCCTAAGTATGTGTGTCTGCTCGGGCTGCAGTCGCTCCCCAAATGAGCCCTGCTGCACACACCGAGCCTCTCAGCTCCCTCCCTCTCTCCCCCTGCAAGAATAAAACCTCCCACAGTCAGGTTTTTTTTTTTTTTCAAACACTGCGTGCTAATTATATAAAGTCATTATGCTCAGATCTGATAGGAGCCACCCCTCCCTCTTGGAATCAATTATTCAATACACAGTCACACACCGGGACAGCCCGGGCCTGAGGTGTTTTAGAATGAGCTTATTCAACTCCAAGGACACCAATTATCTCCGGGGCGCCCTGTAGTCAAAGCCTCCGCTTTTCTGCACGACAGATGCACGGCCCTTTGCACGCGCGTGCACATGCGCGAGCGTGTCTGCCCCTTATATATCTAGTCTAGTGTATTTTTTCTTAAAGTAATAATAGTTTAACCAAGGGAAGAAGTAGAACTGTAGGACACAATAGAAGTCAGGAGCAATTCAGGTGTTTTTCATGCTGCAACAAAACCAGATGAATATTTTAGTCTGCACAACTGTTGGAGTGTTGTCTGAATAATGTAAGCTTGTTACAAAATATAAAATGCCACAAACATTAGCTTGGCCACTCTGGTGATGTCAGTGTTTCCACATGAATAATATTAGAGTTGTTACAGGAATGGCTTCAGAGGAATCTATTAAGTAGGTCATTATGACAGTTACTGAAATACAGACCATGAGAACACGCTACATGCCTCCAAATTCACCCTAAAAGCCCCATACCAGCACTGCTGACACGAGCAATGCTATGGACATGAAGATACAAAAACATACTAATGCAACTGTTTAAAGTGGGCCACGAACAGGAAGTGAAAGCCTCTGTTGAAGAACAAACTACTATATCAAACTGCTGTGTGGTTTTTCTAGATAAGTCTTGTTTTAAAGGTGCAATAAGTAAGAATTTTACAGTGAAATAATTACAAAACAGTCTAATGGCTCGATCACATTGGAAGGAAGGTTACATTGAAGCGGATTTCCTTCTCAGTTGGCTGGGTGGTTGTCAGTTTTTGTCCTTTTAAAAAGCCTGAAGCCGGATGTGGTCGTTGTTTACAATTTGTTCCACCTCCATACTTCCTGGTTCCATAACCAATCACATTTGCGCCCATTGGATTGCGAAGTCTGCGCCAGCATTTGTAATTTTACACCAGCCAGCAAAGAGCAGCAGCATTGTGGAGAGAACCTTAGCCAGTAACAGGAGCAGCACAGAAGTTATTTATTGCACCCCTAAGAAGACACAGCATTCTTTTGTCTTACTCTAATATCGGGTAAAGAAGGCTGGAGGTTAACATTGAGCTAACAATGATAACGGTGAAATAGAAACAAATAGTCGGCTCTAAAAATATCTTAAGCTACTTTTTTCAGTTACCAACAACTCGATATAACTCTTCCTCTAGAATCTTCTTGTGCTGATCCGTATCTGGCAACAGTTACGAACTTGTTTGTTTTGAAACATGGACTGCAGTACCCACATTTGACCACATGATGTCACTCTTACTTCATGCACCTTTAAAGGGACATTTAGCAACTTTTTTATATTTTTAAATAATTTTCTTGAGCCAGTATGTGCTAAAATGACCCTTTACAGGGTGAATGAAAGGCCACCCAGCCCGTCAACCCCTGTGGCCAGAATATTACACTTGCAACTTCACAGTTGCAGGTCCGGTCTGTTGGGACTTAGAAAATTTTGAGCTTGACATACCTGGATCTGCAGTCAGGCTCCAGCACGTTCCTGCATTTCAGCTGTTAGATTAAGGTGTTAAAAAGATGAACGCACAGCGAGGAGAGATACGTTTTACTTTTGCTTTCACCAACGAACACTAGGGGGTGCTAAAAACAAGCCCAAACTGATGAGTATTCCTTGTGATTTTTGACGCTGATCTGCAATGATTGTACCTATAAAGTTTGATTATATATTTGAAAAAAAGGACACCAGCTCAGTGGCCTAGCAGAACCAGCTCAGTGGCCTAGTGGTATGAGTGTCTGGACTGGGAGATCAGGGTTCAAATCCTGGTTGGGTCATACCAAAGACTTGAAAAAAATGGGACCCAATGCCTCCTCCCTTGACTCTCAGCATTAAGGGGTTGGTTTGGGGGGTTAAACCACCAAATGGATCCTGATTGTGGCTGTCTGCAGCTCCCCGCTCCCCCAGGGGATGGGTCAAATGCAGAGAACAAACTAGTGGGACTATAACTTTAACCATTACTGGCACTGAGAACACTTTATTTTGGCTTCATGATAGAC
Organism: Aphyosemion australe; assembly: GCA_006937985.1. Taxonomy (NCBI): domain Eukaryota; kingdom Metazoa; phylum Chordata; class Actinopteri; order Cyprinodontiformes; family Nothobranchiidae; genus Aphyosemion; species Aphyosemion australe. The sequence continues at coordinate 111,131 of SSNS01000882.1, forward strand.
CTACCACAAAAGAAATATAGAGAAAACATCTAGATATATTCTTCAAAGTCAAATCTCCCACCAATTTTAAGTAAGTTCATAGATTATGAATCTAAATACCACCAGGCATGGCCACAGAGCAACTTTAGGTTGATATTAAACACTGCAGATGTATTATTCGTTCCTGCTGATAGATTGTTGGGACATTACAAGGATTTTTCAGTGGGTTTTTCCAAAGCCAGTACTCACCCTAATCCATAAACAGCACTGCAGCCTGCTTCCTAATAGATCATCCGGCTCTAAATCCTTCTCATTAGGCGCTGTGGCACAAACAACTGTTCTAACATGGCCCCTGGATCAGGTCACACTAATTAACCAGCACCATCGACCGACTATTCCTCATTATCCGCCCTCTCATCTGATGGCATATAGGCCGTCAAGACAGCTAACGATCAACAGACTAATTAATCAGCTGATGAGGTGCAAGTGAAGCTCCGGGTTCTCTCTTCTTTTGGGAGACTCATAGGCGCTAATTAGTTCAATTATTAATGCATCTAATTAAATATTTTCCGTGGATAATTGTGGTTGCAGTCTTGCCTTCCACCGGCTGTGGTGATAAATAGATGTGCAGCACGTTGGACCCTTTTCGTCCTTTATTTTGACACGTAGTAACTCCCGTGCAACGGCTGGCCTGAACTAAACACTGCAGACTATTCACGGGCCGGATCCCATTAGACTAATTGCACTAAAAGCAGTCTGTGGATGACAGTAAAGGTGAGCTGTGGTTTGGGCTCTAATTAGCAGTCTGTGGAAATAGGAAGCCTCTTTTGCCATCTGCTGCAGGTTGCCATCATGTCTTCTGTGTGAAAAGGGCAGAGACAAATTTAGGCATGTTTTGTAAAAGGGCTGTTTGTCAGATATAATGCCAGGAGAGGCTGGCTCACTTTTCAAAGACTAACCACTGAATTCAGAGGACTGAATACCAGAAAACACAGCAAACTGTATCTGCTTTAGTCTGGGTCTCACTTCATCTTTTTATTTTAAACTTTAAAGATAAAGAAGAAAGGACATTTTCTAGTCCTGAAGTTCTTATTTTCCATGTGGAAAATCTGGCTCCTGGACAAGTTTCCAGGAAACTAAAAGCATCTTGAGTCAAACCAAAACTCGTTTACAAGGTAATTATTGGTGTAGTCGAATATTCTAGTTTGTGTTTTGTGCTCAGCTGCATTTAATCAAAGCCTTGCTCAGGTAAGAATGTTTAATAAAGACTGTGTTTATTAACATCAGAAAAGGGCTTAGTTGACTAAAATGCTTGTCTACTAGCAATGGGGGTGGGTTCTGCTACACAGATCTGCAGTAAGACACATTCATGTTTAGACATTAGGACACATCACAGAGAGGAGGTGTACTGATGACAACTGATACAGACAGATACAGATAAATCAACATATTGATCAAATGTTCTATTTTGTGATGCTTCTCATTCAAAAAAACATCTACTGGTTTAGTTAAAGGGAGATAAATAAGAAGTAATTCCCAAACTGCCTGTATGTGAGCAGGTAACATAATTAATTCAGGTATCTCTATAATTTTGAAATCAACTTTCATAATAATGAACTTTTTAATGAAGTTCTGATTGAACTGATCTCCCCAAAGGTTAGGGAGTCTAGATGGAAGTTAGGAATAATGATTCCTTGACTTAGTTGGATAATTAGCTCAACACTTACAAACCCAGCATGTTTTCAGTCATTTCTGTTATTTTCTCTCTGCCTCTCCTCTAAACTACGGCTGGTTGTTTAGGTTTACTGCATTGGTGATTTCAGATGAAGTTGAAATATTAGGAGGTAGTTAGTCTTCATTCCTCTTCATTATTCCATCCATTCTGTACCAAATCCAAAGCATGATGCTACCTCCACCGTGCTTGATAATTGGTTCAGTGTTTGCTTAAGTGGCCAAATAGTTCTATATTTTTCTTGTCTGATGTACTTTTTCAACATAAGACATTTGTCTCAACAATGTGTATAGCTGAAGATTACAGTCTACTTTGAAGGTGTCTCTTTTGGAACATTTACTTCTGTCTTGGTTCTCTCTGTCTATGGTGTAAAACTTGATTTACACTGGTGTTCAAGCAGGTTCCATTTTATGGTAGACTTGAGCCTGGATGGCTTTTGGGTAGTTCCTGGATATCAGAAACGATGTCTGTTAATCTGATAAATGAGTGCTTGTAATTTTTCCAACCACAGACCCATATCTATTTTACCATACTTTCCAAAAATACTGGAAAAATAGTTTCCAAAAGAATCATTCCTCATTTAGATAACAATGCAATTCTGAATGACAACCAATATGGGTTTAGTAAAAATCATTCTATTTACATGGCCTTACTCAATAAGACCAACAAGGTTTAAGGTGCCCTTGAAAACAAAAACAAAAAAAACTAACTTGTAGTATTTTTTAGACCTTTCCAAAGCATTTGATACTTTAAATCACTTACTTAAATGTCACTTACAAATTGTTTTTTAAATTATGTTTCCAATTTACCCAATTTATTTCTGTTAAAGGGTGCTTTTCTAACAGAGCTAGACTCCACTGTGGGGTACCACAGGGTTCAATTATTGGTCCACTGTTGTTCCTTATATTAATGACATATTTAATTTCTTAACCCTGCTATCACCAATTAGCCTTTCCCCGGCCCTGACCCCAGAACGGCTATTGTGCAATCACACATCATAGCAACCGTTACTATCCGACAACTCCAAACAAAATGATGAAGCTAAGCCTAATTTATAGCATTAGCCACAATAGTAGTCGTGTCCCATTCGTTTCCCTTCAGAACCTCCTCATCGAGCTAAACCAGCAACAGCCAAGCATGAGTGCTCCCCCCGCCCGCGGCTGGGCGGAGGTCCGCCTCCCAGACTATCCCAGACCCTTTAGACACACCGTGCCGGCAAATCAGCGTAATATTACCTCAACCGTGTGTCTTATAAACGCACATTAAGCCTTGGCGCAACAGCGGGTGGTGTCATGATCACGTGATGAATTAATGCCGAGCTCTAGCCGGGAACTATATGGAAAATGAAAGTAAACACGGGCATAAAAAGTTACATTTTATAAACAGACTCAACTGAGATGATCAACTGAGCGATGCAGAGCGCCGGGAGCTTTTCTCCGTTAGAGCTGCCTGCAGCTCAGATCATCTGACAGCTGACATCTGACAGCTCACATGGACACCGCATCGCCGCCACCGCTCCTCGGATCCACGCGTTCCCGGACCTTCTCCCAAACTCCAAACTCCTTGTTCCCTGCTACGCTTCGCTCAGCGGAGCCAACACTAATGTATCCCTCCACTGCATACTGTAACCCTTTTGCCTCGATCTGGATGATATTGAGGAGGAATTGCTCCAAAAAATGTAGCTGACACGCATCTGTCTACTTTTTTCCATCACGGAAATCTGTGGAGCTGCAGTATTTGATCCACTTATTGTCGGACTTGGTAACAGTAACTAAGGGGGGCGTGGCTCAGCGAAAGACTAATTATGATAGCACATGACACAAATTTAGTTTTGTCACACTCAAACTTTAATAATCTGATTGAGAATGCTAATTCTGGTCTAGCTGCACAAGCTACATGGTTCAAAATTAATAAATAGTTTTAGGGCATAGTAGCTCAGGAGGTAGAGCGGGTTGTCCAGTAATCGGAAGGTTGCAGGTTCGATCCCGGCTCCAGCCAGAGAATGCTGCTGTGTGTCCTTGGGCAAGACACTTAACCCACCTTGCCTGCTGGTGGTGGTCGGAGGGACTGGTGGCGCCAGTGCTCGGCAGCCTCGCCTCTGTCAGTGCACCCCAGGGCAGCTGTGGCTACATCGTAGCTCATCCCCACCAGCGTGTGAATGGGTGAATGACTGATTGTGTTGTGAAGCGCCTTGGGGGGTTGTAGAACCCTAAGAAGGCGCTATACAAATACAGGCCATTTACCATTTTAAAAGTAAAAAAAAATTATAAATTCCTCCTGGTATAGTTGTTGGTCATAGTTACTATTTATATGCAAAAACTGTTGATCTTTTACAACAGACACTTGTTTGGCAGCTAAGGGGTCCTTTAATATATATTGAGCCATTAGCAACAGCGGTTAATCTTTTACAGTCTCAGACTCCTAGCTCTCCCCAATAAGGGGGTTAAACCACCAAATGGTTCCTGAGCGTGGCTATGTTTGCAGCTCACCACTCAAATGTGAGGCAATATGTTCGTACATCTTGAATATTATTAATATGACCCTGGATCCTGCACCCCCCAACAAAATTCTACTTCCTGATACACATACCGGTAAGCGAAAGAGCGTTTGTTTCCCCACAGAAAATGAGTCACAAGACATTCATTCATACTAGAAATCACAGCATAATTATTGAAATAATAAGTGTATGCCCACTTTAAGTGATGCCAGCATACAGAATGAGTGGACAGAGCAGGAGTCACCACTACTCATACCAACATGTGAACATGGAAACCACACACCTGTTTTGTCTTTTCCATTTGAATCAGCAGACTATTCAGCTCCTGAAGGGCCTTTGCTCATCATGTCTGGATGATCTACAAAAACATTTTAGATTATATGGCTTAATGCAAGTTTTTTTAGGCCCTGAACTGTATTTATTTAGTAATGTTATTAATAAAAGTTGGCAAGGTTTGGAAATGTATCAACACATCTATAATTGTTGTTGATAAACACAAAAAAAGTGTAGCATCTAACTGAAGGAGAACCAAAGTCAAGTCTCTTTTTGCCTAAACTGATCATTTAATAATGATTTGACGAACTTCTATCTTTCCATTAAAGTTTATGTGAACTCAAACTCTCCAAATACATTCCTGTACTTACAAGGATAGCAATGTGGATTAAGTAGTTCATACTTCTTTTAAAATGAACAACATCTGTTTCTTATTAAAGGTAATCTCTTTCAGGCTTTTAATGGGCGAATGAATTGCACATTAGCCATTTTCAATTACTTAAATTCTTAAAAATCCGAACCAAACCTTGTGTAAAACCATGGACATTGAGCAGGGAAAGAGAGTGGGTGGGTGTTCCTATTTTCTTCTGCTTCTTCTTTGATTTCCCTGCAGGCTTTTGGGTGGTGGGTTTATCTAGAGTGAAATGAAATTTATGAACAAAATCCTAAGAAATTGAATCATGCCACTCTCAGTGAGCATTTGATCATTTACTGACCGTCTGAACTTTGGGTGAGCTCATTGCTTTTCATTCTCTGCCTATTTCTTTTGAAAGATGCTACAAAGAAAAGAAAAATAGATGCAATGTTAAGTTATAGACATAACAGTAATCATTTACTTAAAGAGCAAGTCACTCCCTACCAGAGTCTAACTTCACCCACACTTCCTGTTGAAAAAATGCAACAAAAGGAGTCGCCTGGCGGACCGAGAGGGCAGCACTGAGACAGTGACTTACAGTTTCCCGTGCTATCTGAGTTTTTCCGTTGGAGAAGCTAATCATGAACAAGCCCACACATATACAGAAACACCGTTCAGTCGGAGAAGCAAACAAACAGCAGCTCGCTGTAGGATTCCTGTTCACCACTTCACCAGAGGAAAGGCAGGCAGAATTTTTTTTTTTTTTGAAGGAGGCAAGGTGTCATGTCCTGTGTCCAGGTCTCCCCAGTCCTTTCCATGTGTTCTCCCTTTTCCCAGGTCTCCTTGTGTTTCACGTCCCTTTAGATTATTCTGCGGCTTGTTTGTCTGAGTTGCATTTATCCTCCTGTTTTATTTTTTCTTATAGCATTTTAGTTTCCAGTTTTTTTTGGTTGTTTGTTGTTTTATTATTCATTGTGTCTTTAGCTTTAGTGTAATCATGTAATATAATCATTGCCTCCCTTTCCCAGAGTTAATTGATTACACCTGTCCATTATTATCATCACACTTTTTGATTGTCTCCACTCACCTCCTCAGTGTATTTAAACTCAGCCCTTTCCAGTGTTCACCATCAGTTCCTTGTGTATTTGTTACATCCCTGTTTGCTCCCTGCCTCCCTGTGTTTGCACTAGGGATGCAACAGTTCACTTTCCCCACGGACCGGTCCGTACCTCGGTTTTTGGGTCACGGTTTCGGTCCACTTTGAATTGTAGAAAAGACAGCCTCTTTTCTGTTCACCGTTTTCTCTGCTCGTCTTTATATTCAACTGCAAAGAAAGAAAATCTGAAATTTCCAAACTTTATTTTATTCACGTAATAATATAACTTTTCAGTATTATGTATTACTTGTAGTCCAGTGTATAATAATATGTTCAGAAACAAACAGAAATGTCACTTTTAAAATGCCTTTTCAATGTATTGGTAAATGTAAAATATTATAAAGTGCCTCTTTACAGTACTTTAAAATGATCGTAACCCAATTTTGTGAGCCTTTTATCTTGACGTATGGTATCAGTAAGAGGCTAGGCACCGGAGCGGGACTGGGAGGGATGCGTAATTTGGAATTGTAGGATGTCCAAGGAAGGTCCCAACAGCGTGGCTCAAAGCGTGAGGCTGCTGTTTTTTCCCTGGCGTTACCTGCTCAAATGTTCTGCTTCCAGAAAGCTATACATTGGGGTGGTGCGTTGGAGGTGCCTGGCCATGTTTATAATGTTTACTGCTGCGTATGGGAGATGGGTCAAACAATGCTTGCAGACAGTCTGATTTCTGTTCACCGTTTACTCTCCCCGTCTTTATATTCAACTGCAAACCAGAAATGTTCCCACACGGAAGATTTGTATGAAGACGGTGCATCTTGAATTCTTTGCCTCTCGTCGCATGTCACCATTGCTAAGTTTCTCTCTCTACCGCTGGAAATAAAAGAGAAAGGGGGAAGGCAGAGGTGGGGGGAAAAAGTTCATAAAAATAAACAATAAAGGATGTAAAAGAATCTGCTTCTAGACCTGCAGAAAGAGAGAGAAAAAAGGGACACACAAAAATAGAACAGAACCAACCTATCACTGCACCAAACAACATAAGCAAATATAACACTATCAATTTTTGCTGAAAAGCACACAGTAATAAATCATAGTGCATATAGTGCCAACCACAGCCTTAGGTTATGTGTCGAAAACACCCGAGTCCATACTTGTGAGAGCACCATGTGAGCATCTGTTTGTGTACATGCGCTTGTGTGTGTAAGGTTTCTCCACAATAGTGTCCAATAGTGAGTGTGAGGGGCCACAGATCTGACCCCACAGACCCGCAGAAGATGGAGGAGATCCAAGCCCTTCGGAGCGTGGAGATCAGGTGGGGGGGTGCAGACCCCCTCTGGCATACACCAGCTGGTGTTAGTGCACAACCCCAACTCCACCCAGAACCCTCAGTAGGTACATTTCCATGGGCACAAGTAATCAGAATGAATGCCCTATCAGATGAAAAATTCTTCATGTAAACATGTCAATCAGAATATTCTGTTTCAATACGGCTCAATCAGAATGAAATTTCATTTTTTTTCCCAAGGAAAGACAACTGCGCATGCTTAACCTATTTAATCTGATTGAATGCTTGGTGCATGTATACTCACAGCATATTCGGATCATTTCAGTTAGTGTCCATGTAAACAGAGATTTGGGATTTCTGATCAACCAAGATTTGAATCGGATAGGGGAAGTTTGGCGCAGGTAAACGTAGCTACTGTCTAGATGCAGCTTAAAATTGGAAGTGGGCACCGGGCCAAGAGGCGAGGTTGAATGAACAACTAAAACGCAAAAATAGAACATTAAAAGATAAAAAGAGTTAAAAAACAATAAAACAACAATGATGATCAAAAAGTTAAAACATGAGTAGAAAAACTAAGAAATAGATCTAAGATGAACCTTAAGCCTGGCTTTAAAAGTGGGCAGCGATGTGGACTATTTTATTTCTAGTGGCAATTGGTTCCAAAGCCGAGAACCCAGAACCGAAAAGGCACAATCACCTCTGGACTTGCGCTTTGACCGCGGTACCACTAGGAGGTCACTCTGACCCGAACGTAGTGATCTTGAAGGAACATAACGGGTCAGCAGCTAAGCTAAATCTGGTGGGGCAGTTCCTGACAAGGAGTTAAAAACAAAAACCAGAATCTTGAAGAGGAAACAACATTTCACTGGTAACCAGTCCAAAGCGGCTAGGAGGGGAGTGACATGGTCCCACTTCCGTGCTCCAAAAAGAAACCCTAGCCACAGCATTCTGGACCAGCTACAGTCAAGTCAATAAGGACTGGCTCAGGCCAGCATACAGGGAGCTGCAATAATTTAATCTAGAGATGACAAAGGCATTGGTCACAGTTTTTAATTCGTGTTGTGTGAGGATCGACTTAATCTTACATAAGCGCCTCAACTGGTAAAAACATGAACGAACAACAGAATTTACCTGAGCATCAAACCGTAAAGTAGAATCTATTTTAACACCCAAATCTGTGATTACAGACTACTCATAGGGTAGCAGCGATAAAAGGTCCAATCCATGGGGCTGGTTGTTATTCGGGGTAAAAACTATGATTTCAGTTTTGCCCTCGTTCAGAGTCAAGAAATTGGACCCCATCCATTGAGTAACATCCAAAAAAAGCAAAAAAATAAAATAAAGCATATTTTGCCTATGATTCGATTGTTTTGCACATTTGAAGGAGGATTTAGCAAAGCAGATGGATCATTCTTGCTGTGTGGCTGATTGTTTGGCCCGTGAGAGACTTGATAAAAAGTTTTATTATAATTTCGTCCATAAATGACCGTGAAATATGAAAGAGGTGATTTCTGGCAAGACCTGGAGGCTCTAAAAAAATAGCCTTGATTCTTGCAGCAATGGACAGTTAGTGAGGCTCATTTTGTACACGATAAGTCCTTGTGACTAAGTATTTGTTAATTAGAGAAGCTGTTTTCAAAAACATTCATCTTTGTGTATTTTTAAATCCACTGAGTCATATTATTTTCACTTTCTCATTCATGTGTCTCAACACGCAATCATAATAATAATAAATAAAGAAATAAGGACACTGATTAATAAAGACTTAACTGGCTTTGTTGTCACAGTGAGGATTTACCCGCTTTCTTTGGCAATCACCCGCAGGTGATGTGAATCACGCTGATTCTGCTCATAAGGACTGACTCCTGCTTTTAGCACAACCACGGGTTTCCGTGGCCCATATTTCTTTGAAACAAAATAATCGTAGACCTCCATACATTTGAAAGCCTTTAATTTCTCATGAGTGAAGGGTCCAGGGGCCTCATTTATCAACCGTACTTACGTACAGATCTGTGCGTATTTCGTGCGTGGGAACGAGTTTACGCATTGTGTGGTATTTACCAATTTGTTCTTGTGCGTGAAAACATTCCTAAATATAAGAACAGCTCCGACCATGCGTAGGAACGGGAAGAACCCAGGGAATCCCCTCCCGACCTGGGGACGTAGTGTGACCAAATATGGTTAATTCAGGGCATTTATGTAAATGATGATACACGGGCACAAGCTCCTATATACGCACAGGTGGGATTTGTCATCAGACGATTGCGGAGGAACGTGCGTACGAGAGGCCACCGCATGTTTCATAAATCAGTTCGTACACACATTCTAAATTTCATCCGTAGGAGGGAATATAGGAACGTTTCTACGAACGTTTGATAAATGAGGCCCCTGGTCTTTCTATTAAATAGGAATAAATGTCTCACCAGCATTTGTCGTCATCCCAGAGCTCATACGGGCTTTCAATAACTTTCATTTTGTCTTCAACAGATTTTAAGCTTCTCTCTAAACCTCCTCCTGGTTTTAGACATTAAAGTGTTTTTATAATTGTAGTGCAATGTGGTGCATTAATTTTTTAATTCTAAATAAGATGCACTAAACTGCCAAAATAATGACCACACATTTCTACAGCACTATTAGACACTCGTTTATACAGTTTATCAAGTTGATTTGGGGTTACAACAGTAACGACAAACTGCTGCCAAGCGAAATTTAGTTGCATCAACAGCACGTTCCAAGGTTTGTTGGGTTGCAGGTCCAAACACTTGACCTGGGATGACAGGCAGTGTGCGGAGTGTACCTCTTCAGGACTCAGACAAGGGAGACTGCACCAGCCACACTTGACGTCTTGTGGTGGTAAGGGTTGACATCAACCTGCCAAGCTCTCTGGACATAAAAGCAAAGGCCTGGAGCAAGACATCACTCAGACTTTGAGTAGCATCGTCAACCCCTGCCGCCTTCAGGGACTGAGAAAGGGCAAGAGCCAGGTGTGAGAATGAGTTGCCCAGGCAGGTTGTCATAGCTCTTGGTAAGGAACTCATCAGTGACCCTGCACTGATGAGTTCCTTACTGAGGACGTGGAAGGTGGGCATCCAGACGGGTAGAGCTGGAGCTACCACCAGGCTAGCAATAACACTGTCAACAGACATCATATGGTTCAAACCATACTTAGCTGCATCCTGCATAAAGCTAAGAGGCCTGCAATCCTGTGAGAAATGGGTAGAAGATCTGGAGTCTGCCCAGCATCGGTGAAGCTCCTCAATGTAGGGTTGTGAGGCTGGCACATTGAACACTGGCTTCTGAGTAACTTTTAAAAAAGGACTAGAAGCAGTGGTCTCTGCAGGAGGATTATCAATATCAAGCCGGGATAGAGCCAATTCAACAGTCTGCTTCACAAAGGACAAACCAGGTCCAGCCTCCAGCTGGGAGTCCTGTTCCGAAATACGAGAGCTCGCTACTGAGGGGCTTGAGGAGCATTCCCCAACTTCCTGGTCCTCCACTTAGCTGGTGTCCCAGGAGCAAGGACTTAATCTGAGCAAACTCACAAGTCAAAAAATCAACCTTTGCGGACAAGGCATGGTCGTGGCAAACCAACTTGGCTGGGGGGGGCTTCAGCACATGCTACCTTCCCGGGACTGGAGGCCAAAGTCCCCTGAGGCATTCTACTCTCCACCGTAGCCAGCCTAACAGACCTCTCTGCAAGTGGTATACAGACGCAAGAAACACCGGCACCATCAGTGCTCAAATGTCCGATCTCCTCATAGTCAACGTCTGACTTGCCATCACTGAATGGCGTTTGAGCTGTTTTGTCTTTTTCAGACAAGGCAACTCCACCAGTAGAAAACACAATAACATTAATATAAAATTCAGAAAAAAAAATGCATTCTTACAATGAGCATGATGTAGGTTTTCCTGGAAACATCAAATCACCTGAAAGTCAAAATTATACCTACTTTCTAAGTCTAAATCTGTCATCTAGCGATTTTCCTCTGTACTGTACACATCTGCTCCAAGCTCCACGGCCATCAACAACTTGCTTATTTTGGCTAGTTGGAGAGTGTTCTCTGTCAGATGGTAATATTCTCAATGCACTCTAATGTCATGTCCTATAAATTTTGCCAGCTGGTCCAGCTCGTTCTCTTTCAGGTTCATAATTTGACTTAGCATCGCCACGTGCTTCCTCAGGTGGGTTGAAGTCAGTGTCTCAGGTCTCTTTGCGCCACTGAAAGTAGCAAACTTCCTCAGACAATCAGAGCCCTGGATGGGAGACAATGAGTTTGGTTGAGCAAACAGATACTCGTTATCAGCCAGAATCTCAAATGCTAGACGCCTTTTGTCAATGAGAAAGTCCAGAAAATCAGTCATCTCAGTGGTCAGCAACACGAGAACTTTCCTACCATGTTTGCCTTGCATTACCAGCCTGGTAAACCAGGTCTTGCTCCAACTTGGACAAGCTGTTCATCACATCAGCTTTGAGCTCTTGTTGAACCCTATTCTTGTATGCCAGCAGGGGCATCTTTGCAGCCTCACCCTGCAGTTAAAAAGAATGACCTGGGAGAGGAGATACTCACTCAGTGTCCTGTAGGCCTGAAGGTTGGAGCCTTCCATGAGACTCTGTTTGGCAGATTGTTCTGTGGCCTTCAGGACTTTGTGGAGCGTCATGACATCTTCAGTCAATGGTATCATCTCCTTTTTGTTCCATTTCTCTTCCTCCAAGTTGGTCCGAGCCCCCATGACACGTACATGTCCCACTCTGAATTTGAATCTCCGAACTCTGTGAGCAGCAGCCTCATTTTCGTCCTTCACATGCTAGCCAATCACAATTTCGCATTATGGCCTTCAATGAATGCCCTAACTTTAAAGCCAGAGATGGTGTGCTGTATCTGAATTTGGCTTTGGTGCCATTTGGTGGAGGCGTGTTTTGCAGCTGAAACAGCTAGAGAGAACTTAGGTGGCACTAACACATCTTGAAGAGTCCGTACTTTGCAGTCGAGTGATTTGGCTGCCAACAAAAATCTGCCAAGCTCTCTCATCTTTTGGCCAACATAGCCATCTTTAGATGAATCATTGCCATGTTTCGCCAAAAGTCTGTCCCCATACTCACAAATGAGCTGATCATGTTTTACCTCATTTGATACTTCATCAATCATCATCCAACTGATAAGTTTAGAGCACCTTTCAGTAGACTGTCCTCTGAAGGGAAGGAGAGACATGGCTGCAGTCTGAATTCTTTGTCTTGGCTGGGTAGAACTGTCATTTCCAATCTTCTTACGGCATAATTTTTCATTCTCATAGGTCATTTTTCAAATCAAAGCCTTAGCAGATATTGCAGGGTAACTATTCATTTGCACTTATACCACATGTTGGCCGTCTGTAGAGCACAATCTCACCCTTTCCCTCTTTAAGAACGTTAATGTTGTAGTAATAATTACCCTTTTTGCGAAGTTGCTCCAATATTCCTCTACGTTTCTTTGATTTTAGAGGCAGAGCGAGCAGAGGGGCCACTTCGTTTTCATTACTGTGTTGTTTTGTTGGGTGCCTTGCCATTTTACTGAGTGATTTCTTACAATACACACAGTGATGTTTGTTAATTATCCAACTTTCGTTTCCTTTGTTTTGTGGGGTTTTTTTTTAACAGTAATGTGATACTCCTCAACTTCTTTCTCCTCTTCATCTTCAGATATGGTTTCTTTATCAGGTATAACTAATTTGTCTCTGCCCATTTCCCCATGCAACGTGGTACAAGTTTGTTTTACAGATGTTGTGTCATGTTTTTGAGGATGCCCTTCTTTCTTCGTTTTTGGTTCAATCTCATCTTCCGATGTATCAGAGCACGAAGGCTTATAGTCACTGTCCAGGTCATGGCTGGATTCGGACAAGTTTTATCTATAATTTTGCGCGGCTGATGTGCAAGTGCAGCATTTCAGGTAATTTGCATTAACGAGCTATTAACGCAGATAGGACTTAACGGTTGCCCAGAATATTTTGCTGAGGATGTTTTTCTGTTCAACATCAGACTCCTTAAACCCAAACCAGCCCCACATAGCAAAATTTGTCTGGCCCATCTCTGGGCCACACCCTTGCCTAAGTACTGGCTCACTGTTGGTTCGGCCCTTGGCACAATAATGTTCCACTCACAGAACAATGACACAAGTTTGCTTTGGCCCGGGTCTGGCCCGTACACTGTAACATGACTCATTATTGTTTATATTGGCCCTGTACTGGTCCACACTCAGTGAGTTAGTACAGGTGAATGTTGGCTGAGAGCTGGCTTAACCCCTGGCCCAATATTGGCCCATATGCTGAAAATCTGAGCTGGCTGAGTGTCCCCAGGCCAGCATTGGCCCACACACTGTAAAACTAAGACATAAGCAAAATTTGTCTGTCTGGCCAATCTATGGGTCACACCCTTGCCTAAGTACTGACCCACTACTGGCTGGGCCCTCGACCCAGTAATGGTCCACTCACAGAACAATGACACAAGTTTGCACATACTGTAAAACTAAGACAATAAAATGCTAAATGTTACAATAATGAAGTGACCCAATTTCTGACCTTCTACTAGGCTTGGGCAGTATTACAGTAATACGGTATACAGCTGGGGCCTAATTCATCAAACGTTCGTAGAAATATTCATATATTCCTTCATATGAACAATCAAAATCCTGATTTATGAAACATGCAGTGGCCTCTTGTACGCATATTCTTCCACAATTGTCTATTGATAAATCCCACCAGTGCACACCCAGGAGCTCGTGTCCGTTCACATGCACACATACTTTGATCCAGTTCCTACTTCATTTTTTAAGTCATTTTATGAATATTTTAGAGATGAGATTTTATCAAAATGGAAAAAATCCACACACTTCTATCTGCAGTTAGAGTTTTTTAATCAAGCTCTCGGTCAGAAGACCTTCATTTTAACCATGATGAATGGCTCTCTTCAGGTGGGGGTCTTTCCTGCCGCCTTTAAAGGGGCGGTGGTGAGGCCCCTGTTGAAGAAGAGATACTTAGATTTTAGTGATTTTAACAACTACAGACCGATATCTAACTTACCATTTTTTAGTAAAATTTTAGAAAAACCTGTTTTAATCCAGCTTAATGATTTTATTAATGATGTCCTTGAGAAATTTCAGTCTGGTTTTAGAGTAAACGACAGCACAGAGACAGCCCTTTTATGACGAACAGAGGCTGACAGTTCTGGTTCTACTGGATTTAAGTGCTGCCTTTGATACAGTGAACCACAGCATTCTTTTAACCCGGTTAAAACACATCGGCCTCTCTGGTGCTGTCCATAAATGGTTTACTTCTTATCTCACAGACAGGACTTTTATGGTAAGTTTAGATACATGCTGTTCTAAGGCCCATGAATTTACATGTGGTGTGCCCCAGGGTTCGATTTTAGTCCCAGTGTTTTTTAATCTATATATGCTCCCACTTGGCAGCGTCATCGGGCGACACAGAGTTAAGTTTCACAGTTATGCAGATGATACACAGTTGTACATCTCTGTGTCTCCCAATGACGCACGGCCATTGGATGCCATTTTTAATTGCATTTCAGACATCGAATCCTGGATGGCAGAAAACTTTCTCCAGCTCAACTGGGACCAAACTGAAGTTTTAGTCATCGGTCCTGAGGCCCAGAGAGAGAAAGTTTTACCAAAGCTACAGTCACTAATTTTAAATCCATCTTCTCAAGTGAAGAACCTGGGCGTGATTTTTGACTCTGAGCTAACTTTTATCGCCCACATTAAGAACACTACAAAAATAGGTTTTTATCACCTGAAAAACATTGCCAGAGTCCGCCCCTTTCTCTCTCGGGCCGATACGGAGACGCTGATGCATGCTTTTATCACCAATAGAATTGATTATTGTAATGCCCTGCTTTCTGGTCTTCCCAAAAAGAGTACCTCAGGTTTACAACTTCTTCAAAATTCAGCAGCACCTGTCCTGACGAAGACCAGGAGGCGGGAGCACATTACACCTGTCTTAAACAAGCTGCATTGGCTCCCCGTATGTTTCAGGATCGATTTTAAGGTTCTTTTAATGGTCTTTAAATGTCTTAATGGTCTTGGGCCTTCTTATCTATCAGAACTACTTATAAAGTACGAGCCTTCACGGTCCCTGCGCTCCTCTGGCAGCCGTCTCCTTGTCATACCAAAAGTCAGGACACATACTCAAGGCGAGGCGTCCTTCCAGTTTTATGGCCCTCACCTCTGGAACGCTCTGCCAGAGGACCTCAGGGCCGCAGAGAACGTTCATGTTTTTAAGGCCAGGCCAGGCAAGACTCACTTTTTAGTATCGCTTTTAGCTAACTGACCTTTTTAGTATAGTTTTTATTTGAATCACCTTTTTATTATAGTTTTTAGCTGTATTTGATCTATTTTAGCCTGCTTAATCATCTTTTATATATTTTATCATTGTTCTATTACTCTTTTACTTTAATGACATCTATTATCTTATATACTAATTTTAACTTGTTTTTACCTGTATTACTTTTTTGCATTATATTGTTTTTATACTTTTAACTGTTTGTTTTTTACTTAGCTTTTATCAATGTTTTTAACTTATTCTTGTATTTATCTGGTGTTTATGCTTAATTTGATCTTTTACTTGTTATTTTAATCATTTTAAGGTTTACCAGTGTTTCCTCTGTGAGGGACAGCTGCCCCGGGAGCGGCGGCTGGCTGTGGCTGCCTGGGAGCTTCTCGTGCCTCCTCTTGGTGGCCATGTGGTGGTGCCCAGGCGGCCGCTGCCAATCCTGCTGCTCTCGGTGCAGCTGGCTCCATTTGATGGTGTTTCCCTTTACTTTGTTGCCTATTACATCTGTACTCAGCCAGTTGTCCTTTCATTTTAGCTCTTGTGTGTGTGTGTGTGTGTGTGTGTGTGTGCGTGCGTGCGTACGTGCGTGTGTGTGCATGGGATGGGATTGGGGGTGGGAAGAGGGAGATATAAGGGATCTTGGATGCTGATCTGTGGGGGAGGGGTGGGAATTTGACTATTGTGTGGTTATTTTTAATTGTTCATCGCTTTGTGTTGCACTTAAATGTATGAAAAGCGCTTTATAAATAAAGATTGATTTGATTTGCCTCGGCCTCCAAACGCTCTGATACGGCCCTGAATGTGACTTTTGAAGGTGATCTTAATTGTATCGAATATATAAATATCACATGCTTATGGGTTATTTCTTTATGAATG
This sequence comes from Aphyosemion australe, assembly GCA_006937985.1. Taxonomy (NCBI): domain Eukaryota; kingdom Metazoa; phylum Chordata; class Actinopteri; order Cyprinodontiformes; family Nothobranchiidae; genus Aphyosemion; species Aphyosemion australe. The sequence goes on from SSNS01000882.1 coordinate 127,540, forward strand.
TAAAAAGGTGTAGTGGGATAAATCTACCTACATTTTCTATTTTAAGAACTTTGTTTAGTTTTCTTGTTTTTATTTGAATATTTTCCTGTCCTGTCTGTCTCTGCTTCTCCTTTCCATCCACCAGAAAAAACTGTTTCCTGGCTTCCTACTCTTTTATACCTCATAAGTTATTTCTGAACTACGGTAAGCAGTTCAAATTAATCTACCGGCTGAAAAATAATGGATGGTGCGCTGCGCGGCCGCGCAGGTGAGGTGAAATCACCGGAGCACAGGTGATGCGCTCCGCATCAGCTCTCCAGCACCCGCAGTAGCGTCAGACACAAATAAAAGACACAAATAAATGATAGAAAACACCAGATTAGCAGTGTGCTGTGTTAGTGAGCAGTCTCTGGGAACAAAACCTAACAAAACCGACCAATCACAAGCATGCATTCTCCGTCTCGTTCGATGGATGTTTAGAAAAGTGGACTCCGTCCATTCTTCTGAGCCTGTCAGCGAGCCTTCGCAACCTACGCTGCACATTACATATCATTGGCCACAAGTGTATGGAAGCATATGTGTAAAAAAAATAAAATTATTAAGCATTAGCAGAAAGGCATTTTCCATTTCACTATACAACTGCTAAATGTGACTCACAAATAAAATAAATAAGCAATTTTCCAAACAGCTTTTTAATTTTCTTCTTCATCACTGCTCATTCTGTGACTTAATGAAATAGATAAAGAAAATGGAATTTAAGATTTCATTTTCAAATAACACTCCAGCAAAAGTGTCACAAAATTCAATTTGAAATGTCAAATTTGAAAATGAAACAGCATTAGCAGAAATGCATTTTCCATTTCACTATACAACTGCTAAATGTGACTCACAAATAAAATAAATAAGCAATTTTCCAAATGGCTTTTTAATTTTCTTCTTCATCACTGCTCATTCTGTGACTTAATGAAATAGATAAAGAAAATGGAATTTAAGATTTCATTTTCAAATAACACTCCAGCAAAAGTGTCACAAAATTCAATTTGAAATGTCAAATTTGAAAATGAAACAGCATTAGCAGAAATGCATTTTCCATTTCACTATACAACTGCTAAATGTGACTCACAAATAAAATAAAT